>JAJOOO010006684.1:0-34506 GCA_029582685.1 Solanum piurae | reverse complement strand
TGGTAACCTTATTCAACTAATGGTAATCTATACACATCCGAAGGGAACCATCTTTCTTTCTCACAAACAAGACCAGAGCGCCCCAAGGTGAGACACTTGGTCGAATGAAACCCTTATCTAGGAGATCTTTCAACTGCTCTTTCAACTCTGCTGGTGCCATTCTATATGGCGGAATAGAGATAGGACGAGTATCTGGAATAATGTCTATGCCGAAATCTATTTCTCTCTTAGGAGGAATTCCGGTAGATAATCAGGAAAAAAAACTTCTGGAAACTCTCTTACTATAGATACTGACTGAAAATGAGGTATCTCAACACTAAAGTGATTAACTCGGACTAAGTGATAGACACAACCCTTCGAAACTAACTTTCTTGCCTTAAGGTATGAAATAAAATGACCCTTAGGCACTGTTGAACTGCTACTCCACTCTATGACTGGTTCACTTGGAAACTAAAACTTGACCACTTGAGTTCTACAATCTATCGATGCATAACAAGCATGAAGCCAATACATACCTAGAATGACATCGAAATCTACTAACTCAATCAAATCAACCATGGTGCTCTTGTGACTGATAGAAACAAGACAATCACGATAAACACTTTTTGCTAGTATAGACTCACCAAAAGGCGTAGAGACACTGAATAGCTCACTAAGTTGCTTAGGAATAACATCAAGGTTCATAGCAACATAAGGAGTTACAAAAGATAAACTCGCTCTTGAGTCTAGCAAAGCATAAACAACAAACATCAAAGATCGAATCATACCAGTGACAACATCTGGTGAATCTTCTTGCTCTTTGCGATTGTTGATTGCACAAAGGTGGTTTTCTCCTCCGCCGATACTAGAAGTAGCTCCTCTAGGTACCATTCTATCTGGGGAAGCAACTGAAGAAGATTGTGCTATATTGCCCCCATTACCCTACTTGTTCTTTGGACACTCTCGCATGAAATGTCCATTCTGACCACACTTGAAACAACCTGTTTGGCCCTGACGACACTTACCTGGGTGGTTTCTACCACACCTAGCACAAGCAGGAGCCTTATTACCCCTAGGTACCATACTGCCTTGAGGATAGGCAAGTCTAGCCCTGAAATTATAGGAATTTCTTTTGTACCCATCTTGGTTCTCTGGTGCAGGTGCACTAGCAGATGGTGGAGCAATTCCTTTCTGTTTCTGTGGGAGGGATGACTGACTAATATGATTCTTTTGCTGCCTGAACTCATCCCCTAATATTTTAGCCCTCTTATCCTTAAACTCTTCTCTATCCTTCAGCTTATCCTCCTCAACTTGTTGTAAATGGATCATAAATCTTGCTAAGTCAGCATCCCCTATCATCAAAGCTGCCTTGCCTTCCTTTCTTGACTGACGAGAAAACCCAGCAACATATAAACTCATCCTGCTCCTCATGTCGGCAACTATCTCCGGAGCATAGCGGGAAAGTTGCGTGAACTTCAGACTGTACTCATGAACACTCATAGACTCCGTATTAAGGGTGAGAAACTCTTTTATCTTTGCCTCTCGCAACTCACGAGGAAAAAACGCCCCATGATAGCACTCTCAAACACACCCAAACTCACTACTGGAGCATCCTCAGCCCTATTCTTTTTCCATTGGTCAAACCAGAATCTTGAAACACCCTTCAATTGGTATGCAGCTACTTCCACCCTCTCTGACTCAGCAACATGCATCACATCAAAATCCCTTTTAAGCTCCTCAATGAAATTCTTCGGATCCTCAGTAACAGTTGAACCTGTGAAGCTTGGTGGGTTCATCCTTAAGAGTTCACAGATCCTTAAAGTATCAACCACTTCGTGTTGATTATCTCTTTTCCCAACATGATAGGTCGCAACTTGTCTTAACATACGAATAGCTTCACGAAAATAAGCATATTTGATCTCATCTTGGGTTTGCACTTCTAGGGCACTTGGTAACTCTTGTTCCTTACCACTCCTCATAGCTGAACGAACTTTGACTGCTCTTCGTGGAGGCATACTCCTCTGAAAACACGTGCAAGCACGAATTAGAGGGAAACTTTTTTAGAGATAAAATCTAACGCACGAGATGAAAGTGGAAGAAGTGAGAAATCTTCCCAAATGTTGTAGGCTCCCAATTATAGATGTGGCGCGCTTCACACTGATAACTAGGACTATACAGACACGGCTTCATAGATTCCCTAGGACTCTTGAACTCTGTGCTCTGATACCAAGTTTGTCATGCCCCGAGCATACACCCTAGACGTGGCTGACACTCGAAGACAATTGCTGGCCCCCAAGAGAACCCTTGGCCTGGCTTTCTTAACTCAGTGGAAACCTAACTCAACAACATATCTCATTGCAATGCAAGGTTATAAAACAACCCAACTGATAATATCTGGCCAAAAAGGCAACTCGAGTCTCAAAATAGAATATTTACATAAATACATGCATGAGAGACTCAAAGACTAACTGACTGACTGTCTATGAAGCCTCTACAATACTGAGATGGATGCTGGGACAGACTCCGCAACATCCTAAAAAAACAAAACTAAGAGAACAACGTAACCGAGTCCTCCGGAAGCAAGGAGGCTCACCACTGACTCTGGAGTGCACAACTGGATCAACGGTGTGCTGGATGCTGATCCTGTATACCTGCGTCTGCATCATAATAAGATGCAGGCCAACTGGCATCAGTACATGGAATGTACGAGTATGCTAGCTGGGAAGCTAAACCACAACTTATGCTGGAAGGGAATACCAGAGAACACTTACCTCGGCTCTGCTCAACTCATGAATAACTGAACTCAATATATAGAGCAATAAGACACATGCAATATATAAAGCTTGTAAAACTATTAAAACATGATGTCAAAATCATATATATAATATCTCAAAATACCATGCTTCCTCTCAAGGTCTACCTGTGCAATGCATGAATGAAGTCCCATACCCCTATTCATACTAAGCAGAACCCCTCGAGGAACCATGCAATTTTCTACTGTGGGAGTTTCTCTAACCGGTAACCACCACTAGGATAGTAAGCTAACTATGCTAAGTGGATCCACTAGCTAAACTTACGGAGTCATCTAAAAAGTATGACCCATTAAATCCCATGTTGTCTCATGGTTTCTATGGAGAGTTCAGTTAATATGAACTCGTGTCCCCAACTCGGTGCTCAAGACTACTCCCAAAAATACTTTAGCTCATAAGTGTTTTAAACACAAACTTCTTTATTCAGTTTGAGATACTTACTCCAAACTACCCTCTTAAAAGAGGTAATTGCTCTTTAAAACCCTTTCAAAAAGAACATATCAAAACCATATTTTTAATATGATCATTGATGACTTGGGAAGCCATACTGCATAAACATTGATGGTATATCTAGAGACCATACTATTTACACATTGATGACGTTCTCGATTGCCATACTAATCATGTTTTAGAAACTCTTTCGCAAAACTCATCTTTTTGTTAAAAGAGATAGTACTCAAACTGCTCAAAACTCATTTGGAAATCTCAGTTTCCTCTCATCTTAAATGTGAAAACATTTAGAAACTTCTTTGGGAATACTTAGTTCCCTAATAACTTTTGAGAAATGAACTCGACTTTAAGCTCTTTGCTTAACTTGAAATGCTATACTCTTTACTTGACTTGAAACTCTATGCTTTGCTTGAAACTTGAAACTCGATACTCTTTACTAAACTTGAAACTGGAGTCTTAAAATGAAGTTAAAACGTTCAATAAAGACTCTTGAACAACTTTGAAAACTTGCTTGACTTACTTCTTAACTTCTAGACTTGCCTTCTAACTTCACCTTGACTTGATCTTAACTCGCCTTGAATTTGATTATGGATTCAAGGTATATGATCACACGTTTATGGATGATTTCTTGACATTTAGACGTACTTTTGAGTGTTGAAAACAACTATGAAACATAGGTACATTACCAAGAAACATGCATGAGAAAGTGGGGAAAGAATTGGAAAACTTGGTGTCTTTGGCGCTCTGCAAGGCGCGGAGCGCCAGCCCTACAACTTCAGAAGGGGCCTGCTGGCGTTCTGATAGGCGCGCCGCCCCAAGGGCTGGACTTCAGAGTCCCTTTTGGGGCGCACTGGCATGCGCGACTCCCCAACCCTTTTCCCCGAAAACTCGACTTTTCTCCTTCTTTTCTCCAACTCTAAACCCTCTCAACCTCAAAGGTTCGAACTCCAAACACTTATAAACATCATACCCCTCAACATACAATAGATTTAACCCGGAAACATGTCTCAAATCAACAAGACTACAACACAATCACACATCAACAACACAACCAACAACTTCAACACACAACCAATTTTTTATTGGAAATAAAAGGAGTTTGATGTGTGGGGGAAAGAACCAATCCCACACTATGAACTCACATACCTAGTAGGGATCACCCCCGACGATATCCACGACGATCTTTGACGGAACCTTGCTTGATCTTGTCCTCTTTCTCTTCTTCTTCTCTTCACTCTCAAACCCTTGCTCTCACTCTTTTAAAATGTTCAAAAACTGATCTAAAATCAGTCTAACACATTAATATAACCAAGGGAATTGGTTAGGGAAAAGACCAAAATACCCTTACATTTTCCGGACGGATTTCCCTGCCAACTGCCCAATTTCCAAAGGGCATATCTCACTTATACAAACTCGGAATCGAAAAAACTCGACGGCGTTGGAAATACCATTCCACTAGCTTCGCAAACATGGTGGAACTACACCTAAATCATCCTGAGCTAGGAGTTATGACTTCTTAAAGTTGGCCAAAAACTCACTTTTATCCCATACTTAACCAAATTTCCAGATTTTAAATTCCTTTCAAAAATGACTATTTCTAACTTTAAGCCTCTTCATAGTTATTTCAAATTGCCGGATGTTATATCCCTATACCCAGATTAGGTCTTTTTCCACCATAAATTCCAGATCAAAACCCTCCCCCATCGATAATTACTCATGAATTACATTCTATGGATCGAAACATGGATTTGGGGAGTAAAATCCTTACCTTTAGCCTCAAGAATGGTGAAAAACGTTCAAGAACTGTCTTGGGGTCGTCTCCTAGCTCTCAAAGTAAAAAAGTGCACAATAAAACATTTTTGGGGTTTTATTTCCGACTTAAGTCCCGTGTGTCTCGCCACAACAGGACCCAACCCACCACAACGGTCCCGCCGTGGCGGCAAAAATCCCGCCCCAGCGGCTTGCATGGAACCAATGAGCTATTTTAATAATTCCAAGATCCCCATTTCACAACACATCTCCAACCAACGACACTCAGAAAATAGCCTCCACGCTAAGTTTAATTTTGGGAGTTCTACTCGCCCAAATTCAATTCCATAAAGTCGTACGGGTTCCTTAATGACTTATCAATCCACTCATGTGATCAAATTCATAATTAGATCACCCAATTTCTACTTGATTTCCCTAGACCTCACAGACTCCAATTTCATCCAAATCTGGACTAGGTTGGGAAAAATCCAAATACTTCAAAAAAGTTTTGCGGCCCAAAAGTTTTCCCCTTTGGCTTTTCTATAACGATGGAATCAGGTCGTTACAACTACATGGCCTGTAATGACTACTGACCAGCATGAGTTGCCTCATAAGATAAATATAGCGGAGAGGCTTGGTTTTGAGTTTGTGACATACTAGTTTTGTGGAGACGCCAAATTGTGGTGGCGGTCTCATGTTGAGTGTCGACTAGTAAGGGCACTAGCGATGACTAGGAAGAATTTTCTAGCTTCTTCATGAAGAAGTATATACCCCAGACTTTGAGGGATAAGTGGAGGGATGAGTTCCTGAATATAGAGTAGCATAAAATATCTGTTGCAGTCTATGAGGCAAAATTTCATTCTTTATCTATGTCTGCGACTCAGCTTTACTTCAGTCTGGAAGTCGGGTTCACTATTTTGTAAATAGATTAAGGTCAGAATTGCATATTTAAGCTTTATATGTGGTTTCTTTAGCAAAATCTTTTCAGGAAGTGATTGATTTTGTGATGGAGGCACAAGGGGGTGAAGCTAGATGACTTTGCCAAGGTGACAATATTCAAGAAATTTCATAAGGGATGACTAGATAATGAACACCATTACTTTGGAAAATGCAGTTGGTAAAATTTTCATAACATGTATGGGTTATTTAGCGAATGATGAAATTAGGTTGCGCCAATTGAGTTTAGAATATCTACTACGATTTCATAGATTGAGTGTTTATCAAAGAGGGCCATCGATGCTTACTTGGTTAGAGTTGTGAAGTGTGTTACTTTTGTTATTGACTTGATCTAAGAAAGAATGCAAATCGCTTGGGATAGAGACAAAACGTTTTAATAATGTTTTGCAGTTATTCAATGGGTAAAGAAAGTTCTAGTGAGTATATTTGGGTGAAGACAATTGAAGATTTTAGTAGGAAGGTGCATATAAAATTGGGTTAGTCCTTTGGATTTGATTAGTATAACTGGGTTTAAGGTGTCATATGGATGAAAGGATTGACTTCGTGGTGATGGCAAGGGCTAACAGAGCATAATGTTAATAAGAGTTCATGATGGATTGTGATTGGGATGCAGCTATATAATTAGAATTGTTGGTTAATCAATTTTTTATGTTAATAACAACTTGCGAGTATCTAAGGTTGTAGTTTTCTACTATTTGGTGAGTAACGTGGTTGTATGAAAATTTTAAGAGATGCTGGGACACCGCTCAAATAGAATATAAAGGAGCTAGAGTCATAATGGAAAAATAAAATAAAATAAAATTAGTGGGATGTAGTGTAGCCTTCGGAAAGAGGTGCGAGAAAGAATATTTTCTATAATTGCAAGGGTCAAAGGGGTATCTTCAGATGGGTTGAGAATTGGGTTCAGAGACGCATGGTTTCAACCGTTTTGTTATGGTTATGGTAATAGTGTCACAGGTTCATCATATTGATTAAAAACTATTGGATAAGACTTGAGAAAGGAGTGTACAGATGTTCAACTCGAGTATGATGATAAATTCTGTTATGATTTTGAGTATGATAACTTGTATGGTTGAATTTTTTTTAACAAAGGATATGGCAAGACCAATGGAGAGACGATCAATTATAGGTTGAGATATGCAAATTCATAACGATCTTCAATGTATGAGTTAATGTTGATAGATAATGGAATTGTTTTACACGGTTGGGATCAAAATTTAAGTTTAGTTTTTTTCTCATTGTGAGCTTAGGTTTGTGGTAGTGTGTTTTGTCAAGGTATGGATTGGTAAGGTAAGAAATGATCGATCGCATCGAGTATGAGGCATTTGGAAGGACTTATGCATACTTTGAGTACTAAATTTAGTTACTTTTGATTGTTATACCTAGGGGGTTTCACATAAAGCTTTTATCTAGAGGATAAGGTAAAAATGTCAAGGGTTTTGGCCAAAGAATAAGATTGGTAAGCGAGTCAGCAAAAGAAACAAGAGTTTGGTGTATTGAAAAGTTCAAGATATTTTGAATTGTGTGTCATTAGAAGAATTTAAGAAAAGTGAAGGAATAAGACCTCTCGTAACCCTTGGTTTGTAGTTGAAGGATTTATTGATTTTTGCCTATGCGTTTAGATATGATTGTGAGATGTGGACTAGTTCAGTACATGCTTACTAGGAATTTATCATCGACTTTTCTAAAGATTGAGTTTTTTTTTGGGTGACAAGCAATGATGTGTGGAAGATTTTATGTGGTTATCTCGAGCTAGATTGTTCAAATTATGATAGGTAACTTTTTGATATTCAACGGTGTGGACCTACAGTTTTACATGTTTAATGAGGATTTTAAGGGGATTGAAACTATTTTGTTGATGGGGCGATATAGACTGTTATGATGTGTTACATAGGCATTTGATGGTGAGTAGACGTTATCAGCTTATAGTATACCGAATTATTGGAGTGACCAAGAATATTTCTCAAGTGTTGGTATGATGTATATGATGATTTTGAATATTAGTTGAAATTTGGTATATGAAAGATTACATGGAGTTGACATTGTGCGTGATTCAATAACTTTATATTGATGGGAAAGTACTTTTAGATTTGAAGTTAGTGCTATCAGTCTTGGGTGGGACCCGTATCTGTCGTAAAATACTTATTTAGATAGGGAGAGCACTATAGTTTGAAAATTTTGTAGGCGATAATGTGTTTGTTAAGAAGACTTTGATACTAATGACAGTTTGAGAGTAAGGTAAATGACGAGTGTGGTTATGATATTTGTTAGTATTAAGAGTGTCGGCTTTAGGGGAGTACTGTAAGAAATATGTGGGGTTCAATGAATCGAGTATGTGTATGATTGTAATGGGGACTAGAATAATTGATGGTAGGTGGCTAAAAATCAAGGAGATGGAGTTACATGGATGTAAATGTTTGATATGGGCATTATGGAAGGAGTATATTGTGTTATTCGACTTTGGTTTTGTACGTCATTATGTTACCACCCTCTTCGTTTTGTACATCATTTAGAGTTTGATTCACTCCCTATGTCACACGTGTTTCCACATATTTGGGTGAGTCCCTAGTGGTGCATCGGGTGTACCGATCCTGTGATGTTCTCTTGGTTGGGTAGGATGTTTGGGCGGATTTGGTTATCTCAGATGACATATTTGGTGTTGTCTTTGAGTGGTTGAAATATTCTAGTGGTTCTACATGTATCACCTTATTGATGGGAATTTATAGAAGAGCTACCATGGATATTTACAGTTGTCCGACAGTTTTAACATTCATCTATTTATCGAGTTCATGTTCTGATTATGTGTGGTGGGGATCATGAGGTCTAGTTCTACCGTTCTAAAGGGTTTTCTATAGTCACAACTACTAATCTAGCATTTTGACAGTGGTGTTAGAGGTTTTGTATGCTTGGGTGTATCGCTTGATGGATGGTTACTTGATCTTTCCTTCTTTGGGTTAAATAAGTTTAATATTCCCTTGATGACTACATGATATCTAAATATCAATTTTTTTTATAATTTAAGATCATGAAAAGCTTATGTTGTGAGAAGTTAATATTGATAAGATATGTGATGGTTTCTGCACTATGAGTGTGTGGTGGCTGGTTCAGGTTCACTCCTGATTGTAGCCAATATTGATTCACGATTTTATCATGGTTGTGTTAGAAAATATTTTGTCTTCATGGTTGTGTCAGGGTTTAGTGGAAGAATCGATCAGTTGAAGAGTCCACTTGGGAATAGTTTTGTTGTTAGTTGAGTTTACATACAATAATAGTTATCATTAGAGTATTGAGATGAGACCTTGGGTACTAATATTTTGAAGGAATCATTGTGACATCTACCCGTTCTTACCCTCGCCTTCTTTTGATCGTTCGAGGACGAATGATGGGTAAATTATTATCTAATGTAACGACCCATTTGTTCATTTTGAGTACTAGAGCTCTTTATTTCATAAAATACTTCCGATAGATTCTAAATGGGTATTTTGGATTATTCGTAACTACAATTATAGAATTAATGGGGTAGTTTTAATAATATATTTAGTTGGTGGTTAAAGAAAATAACATTAAAATTAATAATGGATCACTTTTACAACTTTTATAATGAGTATTTATATAATTAGGGTAGTAAATAATCTGTAGAAGAAAAGAAAAGAGGGGAAGAGGAAAACAAAGAGAAAGTGGCGACAACGAAACCGTCGACTTTCAACATCAGGTAAAACTTCAACAATTCCATAATTATTCTATATATATAGATGGATAGGTGAGAATTTATATTATTATTGTTTGTTGTTAGATAAGAAAATTTGAAGATGGGTATATATACGGTGTTACTACTGGAAATTAGGGGACAAACATTAGTTGTCAATTGACAAAGAATGATGATGTAATGATTAAAGGAACGAGTATTAATCATATAATATTAGTAATGTATTGTTGAAATTGAGAAAGAATTATGTCAGTGCAACCATTTAATTTGTGCAGTACGCCACATGAGGATCAGTTATTGTTTTGGTTTCAGAATTATCGCCACTGGTTTCGTAACCAGTGGCTTCAATTTTAAATATTTTTTTTAGGTTATCACATGATGATTTAAGTTTTGATATATTGAGATGGGTAATTAAATATTAGGCTATGGTATTATATGAATTTCATTAGAATTATATTATTTGGAGGAATTAAGACTTAACTCTAGATTTGAAATTTAAGAAATAGGAGATTTGACATATTAATTGACATCAAGAGTTGAAAATTGATTACAAATTTTAATGTCTTATTGAGTTAAGACTAGAACCATCCTTCGTAGTGAGTAAGTTTTTACTAAGGAATTTAAAATTTCTTGAGTGTTAAGGTCACTAGATGTAGCACCTTGAGTTCCAAGAAGAACTAAAGAGAGTTCATTCAAGTCATTCCTAAGTTCCTTTAAGTATTGGGTCAACTTCAAATCACCATAACTTTTAGCACAGATTGAGTTAGGTGTTCCATATGATGGAAAATGAAAGGTCTTGAAATTATCTTTCCAACGCCACCGAGTTTGCTAAGTTTCGAGTTCGGATGAGTGAGATATGTCATTTTAAAGTCAGGTTGTCCAGTTAAGGAAAGTTACCTGAAAATAGTAAGGGGTATTTTGGTCTTTTCCTTACCCAATGAGATTTAATTCGTTTTTATTAATGTTTTAGGGGTCTAATCCTATTAGATTCGGTTTTATAATCCTAGTATATACTTAGGGTTTTAGTTGATTGTTCAAGAAGAGAAAAGAAGAGAAAAGAGGAGAAAAGAGGAGAGTATAAGGTGTTCGTCGAAGTTCTTCAGTTTTCTAGTGGATTTCTGCCATGAGTTTAATCCCTAAGAGGTATGTAAGATTCTATAGCGTTGGGTTTGTTCACCCACACGACAATCATATTAATTTCAGCGTTAAATTCGTTTTAGAGAGAGAAAGGTTTAATGTTCTTGAATTGTGTTCTGGAAATTGGCTTTTGTTCATGAGTTAAGATGAGATTTATGATTTCTTGAGGAAATCGAGTCGATTTTAGAGTTGTGTTAATTATATTATTGAGTACATGTATTGGGTATCTGAATCTAAAGAGAAATTTAGAAAAAAAAGAATCGAATTTAGGTGAATTTGGGTTAGAAAACGAGGAAGAAAAAGTCGGACAAGGAACTTGTACTAGGTCCGTGTCGCAGAATTATTCCTTAAGTGTGAAATTTTTCTCTCCGCGTCGTGGAGAGGTCGCGCACTCCACTGTTTCAAAAAAAAAATTGACCTAACATTTTAATTCATCTCCGTGTCGCGGACTTACTTCCAGACAGTGATTTCTTGATCGTTTTTCATGTTTAACTATCTAAAAACACTCCTAAACATCACGAGATCTTTCCTATCACAAATCACAACCTTGAATTCATAAATCACATTCAAGGAGTTGAGAGTTAAGTATTGAGAGTTCTTTTGAACATTTTGAGAACTGCCTTAGAGTCTTTTTGAGAAGTCTTGTACAACTTCTAGTAACTTGTTTCAAGACTCGCAAAAGTGAGTATGAGGATGAGGAGAATGTATTCATGAATCTACTTTGTCATCATGAGATCTCTCATATCATGAACCATAACTCTTGAATTCATAATTCACATTTATGAGAGACTTAAGAGTAGAGTTCAAGAAAGCCTTTGAGTTCAATTGTGAATTCTTTGAGATCAACTATTGATTTGAACTAAGTTTCGAGGAAGTAAGAAAGAGAATGAGAAGAGTCGTGTACATGACTTACATGTAGTTATATAGACCTTCGAGTCGAGTCGTTCATGCCCATACATTCCGCATGGACTCCATAAATTGAGTATCATTGAGAGGAGTAGTATCTCCAAGTTCTAAGTCTTGAGTATTGAGTTCCTAATCCCCTTTGAGATTATATTACTAATCATGGGACTATTACATATTACCCATGAAGTCCTTGAGTTGAGTTGTTCATGCCCATAGTTCCGCATGAACCCTATAAATCGAACAGTCTTGAGATGAAAAGTATCTTTGAGTCTTTGAGTTGAGTAGTTCATGCTCATAATTCCGCATGACCCCTCTGAGTTGAGCATTCTTGAAAGGAGTAGTATCATTGAAGTTCTTGAGTTCCAAGTATTGAGTTCTATCTATGGTTATTGAAAACCTTGCATTGAATCGTTCATGTCCATAATTCGGCATGAACCATATTTTAAGAAGTCTTTTACAAACGTTTTAACTTTGTTTTAAGACTTAAGCTTTGAGTTGAGTAACGAGTAAGAGTAAAGTTCATTTCTTCAAAGATTATATGGAAACTAAGTATTTCGAAGAGTAAATGTTTTCACATTTAAGATGAGAAGGAACTGAGATTTACCAAAAGAGTTTTGAGCAGTTTGAGTACCATCTCTTTTAAGAGATAGATTTTTGAGTAATTATCTCAAACCATAGAAAAAGTTATGTTTTTAAACATATGAGTTGAGTATTTTGGGAGTAGAATTGAGCACCGATATGGGGACGAGTTTGAGTTCAGATAACTTACGTCTCCATAAACCATGTAGCCATCATGGGTAGAAAGGATCATACTTTTTAGACGACTCCTTAGTTCTTTTTAGCATAGACTAGTGGATCCACTTAGTTAAGACGTCCTATATGACGGCAAAGTATAGGACCATTCTGGCAGCGTGGGCAAGACGTTGTATCATTACATAGCTCATAGCGATGGTTGTCGGTTAGAGAAACTCCAACAAAGTTATATTGTATTTTTATATACACATTGAGTGCTATTGTATTTTTTTCAATACATTGAGTTTCTATCTACAGTTTTACAGCTTTCCATATATATTGCATCTTTTACTATTGCTTTATCCTTGAGTATCATGAGTTGAGTCTTTCGAGTTGAGTATCTTGAGTTGGGTCTCTGAGTTGAGAACCTTATTACTGAGTTGAGTATCTTGTCCTTGTGTACTTCTGAGTTGAGTAAGTTTGAGTAGTTTTGAGTATCCTTGAGTTGAGTAAGTTTGAGAAGAGGTAAGTATGTTTCCTTTTTATCAAGTTCAAGCTTATGTTGTTTTGGAATTCCCCTTACATGCTCATACATTCCACGTACTGGGCCATTTGGCCTGCATCCTTTCATGATGCAGATTCAGGTATTCAGGATCATCAACAGGAGCTTCAGTGATACCACATGGAGTTCAAAGTTAGCAATGGTGAGCCTCCTTGCTTCCGGAGGGTTCCACTTTTACTTTTAGTTATATAAGCTGTTAGGAGGTCGTAAGTCTTGTCCCGACTTCCATCTTTTTCATTTAGAGGCTTCATAGATAGACTGTAGAATTTCAGAAGTCTGTTCATTTATTTTATCTAACGTTTTAAAGACTTAAGTTGCCTATTTTATGGCGAGTTGAATAATTTATTTTATTCAGGGTTTTTCTTTGATTTAAAGCTTTGTAATTGAGTTTCGTGAATCATTTCAGTTTTTAAGCTTTTGCATGCTTAAGTTAGTCTTCTGCTTGTAGTCAGCCAAAATGAGGGTTCGCTTGGGGAATAGCAATGGTTCTTGAGTGCCGGCCACGTCCAGGGTGTAGACTCGGGTTATGACAAGATATATAGTAATATGGGTGTCTATGGAATTGTTTGCTTATAAATATTTTATACGTGATAAATTGGAAACGTTCGAAGGCATTGAGGAAAAGAAAAGCTTTGTGGAATTAGCTTGCTTGACTGCGGTTCTTCGGTGGAGGTAGGTTATGGTTTATTCTATTTGATAGATAGACTCTTAATAGTGATTGATATGCATTGAGTGATATTGTGAAGTTCTCTATGTACTTGATTTGCGTGGTTGTGTAGCTTGGTTGTGTGGTTTGTGATTGGTCTGAAATCCTGAGACCGTGAAATTTATAATCTTGAACCCTCTCTATCGAAGTGATGCCTTGAATAAAGAAGGCTTTATGAAATATTGTTAATGAAGTGAAAAGTGGTGATAATAAATGATAGGATCGGATGCCACGAGCCGACACGGTGTTATTGGATCGGGGTGTCACAATTTGACACGGTGTTATTGGATTAGGGTGTCACGTTCCGACACGGTATTATTGGATCGGTGTGTCACGTTTCGACATGGTAACATTAAGGGAAAACATATATAAGCAATGTAATGTACTCAATCTCAAAGAACCCAATTCCCAAAATTGCTTGGTTTGAAGGCATGAGTCCTCAAGTATTGTTCTTGATATTGTTGACTGATTACGTACTTACTTTAGTGTTGTTGACACTGGTTCATGTTGTTTGTTGCTTGCCACGTTCTAAGTGTCATAGTTGATTTTATAATATTATTCATTACATATTAGTTTATATTTTGGGTTGGCCGATGATATCTACTCAGTACATTTTTCCCTGTATTGAGCCCTACTTGTGTTTGTCTTTGTCTTCTTTTTATGGAGTGCAACGAGTGTACAAGCGACTTTGACTCGCCCTCAGCTCTAGCCAATCTCTAGCACATCAGGTTCAAGGGTGAGCTATTCATTCGAAATCGGGTTGGATCCTCTCGGTCATGACATGATGTCCTTAGTTTTCGGACACAAATTACTTTATTCATTTTCATTGGTATCTTTAATACTCTTGGTATTTTTAGAATTGTTGTCCTTATGTGATGACCTTCATATTTTGGGGAAAAGATATTTAATAGACGTTGGTGGATTTGTGTTTATTACATTAATAAGATTTAAGCTTTCGCATTTTGGTTAGTATTTTGTAAGTTGAACGATAAATATAAGTTGGGGTTAAATTTGTTGGTTCGCCCATCTAGGAGGTTAAGTGTGGGTGCCACTCATGACTCATTTTGGGTCGTGACACTATCAAAATATATTATAATTATCTTATGATATAGAAAATATTTGAGTATGAAATTATCTAAAAAAAAGTTATACTAATTGTAGGTAAAGGAAACATATGAATAGTTGCATATAGTGATTGATGGGATTCAACACTTCACAGTTAACCTTCAAAATAGAAAATGCAGTTATGAAAGATACCAATTAGATGAACTACCATACCAATATGCTTTAATTAACAGTTATCAATAAAAAGCATCTTGGGTATAAAGAGTACTACAGTCCATACTATACAAAGACAAACTTATTGGAAAAATACCAATTTTAATAGAAAAATCTTTCTGATTCAAGCTATTGGAATATGCCACTTCATGTGTCTGCTGAGATGGTGTTGCCTGCAATTGAAAAAAAACAGCTAAAAAACTAAGAAAAATAACAAAAAGCACAAATGATCTAAATTTTTTTGCTGTAATTGTGGACAAACATATCACAATAATTTTTTTTGTAGAAATATTCAAAATAAAAGATGAGGCATAATTAACACATTACTTAGCTAGACATTCATTTTATTAAGAGTAACCTTTTCAGAAGATTGTTAAATTTTCAACATTTTGTTGGATATAAATTTATTTCTGGATATGGTTTTTCTTTTTGAGTAAAATACATTAAAACTTTGATAGGTCATATATTTCTGTATATTGATTGAATAAATTGATTTTTTTGACAATTTGTATGCATGTTGTTTGAATATCTTTGTAATATAAATGGTGCTCAGAGTGTCTTGAAAAATATTAAATTAGCTATGTGTTAAAAAAGTTTGTGCATAGAATTTGGATATTTTGTATTCTATGGAAAGGCGGAATTATAGATACTTTGTATTTTGTGTTGAGGCTCAAATGAGTGAAAATTGTATTATAGATAGTTTGTATTAAAAATGTATCAAATCTGATATATAAAAAAATAAAATTGTGCATAGGATTTAGGTCTTATAGATATTTTGTATTACAAAATGTACTAAATCAGTTGTGTTAAAAAAGTTTGTGCATAAAACTTGGGTGTTATAGATAGTTTGTATTCTGTATTAAGACACAAATGAATAAAAGTTATATTATAGATACTTTGTATTAAGAAAAAATTAAATCAAGTATGTATTAAAAAGGTGCACGGAATCTGAATATTATAGACACAATTTATATTTTGAGTTAAGACACAAATGTGTTTAATCTGTGTTATAGATATATCATTTGTATTAGAAAAAATATTAAATCGATTATATATATAAAAAAAAAGGTTTTTGAATAGGACTTGGGTATTATATATACTCTGTATTAAACAAAAAAAGTCATTTGAAATTCAAAAAATCAATTGAACTTTAAGGGAAAATTCATTTTAAAAAACTTAAGTTATAAAAGAAATTAAAAAAACTTAGATTTAATTTCAAAAGATTTAAACAGGAAAATCATTCGAAATTTCAAAAAAGGGTACGGAACTCACATTTTCGTTTTGAGAAAAATTTTAGGACACTTGAAACGTTCTCTAACATGCGATTATTCAATGACTTAAAATATTTGGTTAATTTTCAAAGAAAATATTGACATGCAAAATATATTTAAGGAAGTAATTTATTTTCACACTCGAAACAATTTTGAAAAGAGCACATATTGTCCGAAATGACTACATAAAAAAACTTTTGAATTCCTTAGAAGGATTGACAATTTGAAAACAATTTTTTATAAGTAAGAAATTCAACCATAATTTAATTGGATAAATGTACAAAAATAAGTTTTTTTTTGCAATATTGTTATAAATAAACTAATCTCTAGGATAATTCATCTTTGAAGAATTTGAACTAAGTTAAAATCAAATCAGTAACAAATAAAATAAATAAGAATTAAATATAGTAAATACAATAAAAAGAAATAAAAATTGGGCCCAAGTCTGATTTATATCCGCATTGGCCAGTACTTGGGCCTAATTATGATGATTTTGGCCCAAATTATTTTGTCCTAAATTCGGAGGTGAACTCTGCTGAACTAAAATAGGCTTCGGCCCATTTTCCTTTCCCTTGAGAATGTTATTTAGTCGTTTTGATTGTTGCTGCTAAAATTTTGGGGTTTTGGCCCATTTCTCCATTGTATACAATGTATACATTTTGATGTATAATGCTATAATCCATGTATTTTAGCTTTCCTTTCGCCCTGTATATTAACTTCCTTTGGATTTGTTCACGGCTTCCAATTTTATGACGAGGCAGACTCAAAGAAAGGTATAGCTGGATCTTCATGGCTCAATTGAGATGTAGAAAGAGAGGAGATAAGAGTCCATTGAACTCAACATCAAGGAGTTCACAAAAAGAGAAAGAGAGATAATTAGTATATGAAACTCTTTAAGCAACTTATAAAGAAAAACACAAAAACTAGACAGGAAGAAAACTGACCAAATTTCAAAAGCCAGTGGCACCAAGTAGATAAATAAATGTGATCATATTTGATCAGGCCACGTGACTAGTTAAGATAGAATAAAAAATGAACAAGTTGGGGAAGTCATATTTGAACAATCAGTGACTTTAGTATGCATTAAGAAACATAGAAATCTTTTGAGGAAACAAACACTTTAAATATGAGACCAAATTCACTAGTTCAAATATGATTCAATCAATTGGAGCCTCTGCTTAAAAGTCTAACTTAAAAAAATCATATTTTGGTTAAAATAAACTCATTATCGCATAAAGAAATTAGTGTCATAACGCAAGAAATTACGTGCAATACTTATAAAAAGTTGTAGCCTTAAATCTTAGTATAGTGAGAAGTTAATGACAGAAAAATTATATTTCAAACGAGGAGTAAAGAAACAAAGTTCATGACCATTCTTTAGAGCGATAAACATGTTATTTAATTAGAAGTCTGCCAACAATTTCAGCAACTAACTAAGAAAAGAAACATATATTACCCTTGACATACTTATAAGAACTCAACCCTTTCCACCAGAAGAAATTTCAGAGCACTTAGAGAGGTCAATTTTTTTTAAAATGCATAACTGCTAACCTAAACATTAAAAAAAGAAAAGAGAAAGAGTTGAATTTAGATTGGTTAGCTTATTAACCCATTTTTTTTGGCCTTAAATGATTTCAAATAGAAAACTTGACTTTGCTCTACATCTAGAATAACAAACAAAGCTTTACATTTAGAATCTTCAATAACACAAGGCATCATCTTGGATGTTAAACCAATACAAAAATATGCGAGTTGGGATCAACAAGATTGAAACAAAGAAAAACAAATCTCAAACATATTCTGACATTTTGACTTAAACCAAACACTAGACAGGGATGAGGATAAACAATTCATTCTCATGACTAAGATCAGAAATAAAGAAAGAAGAAATAAATACCTCAACTTCGTAGTTGACACACGATTTAACTAGTAAAGGAAGATGAGTGTAATGAGATATCGAAGCTCAAATCGACATGGCGGAGGAATTTAAAAAAATTATAAGTTCAAGCAAGAGGGTGATACACTAAAACCACCATTCACGATAGTATGGAATATAAACTAATTTATCAAAAACCTCTGGAACTCATATCAACACAGTAACGATGTGTAACACCCCAAAAATTTCTAAGTTAAGACTCAAACCATTCTTCATTTATTTGTAGGGTCATATCGGGTGATTCTTAAATTGCTCATATGTATAAAGGTAAATTCTTTAGTGTGGGAATGATTTTAGATATCGATTAAGCTCACTAGTATGAACCACTTTGCCTTAGACTCTATTGGAACAAAGCAAAGAAGGAGGCGGAATGGAGAAAGGAAAGGGACAATGGTGGTCTTGCTTGGCGCGAAGGTAGAGTTGAAAGTTTCTTATCGATTAAGTTTTGATGTAAGATTCTACTTGGGTCAACTTCAAACGACCATATCTCTTAGAATATAGAGAGTTACATGGCCCATAACCAAATCAATTAAAGGTATTTGAATCTTCTTTCGAACTCCACCAATTTCGCAACAATCCGAGGTTTGAGTAAAAAGTTATGAGTGACGAATTAGCCGACGGAAAAACATTTAAAAGGGTCGTTTTTTACTCTTTACCTCTAAGAAAACCCTAAACGAATTTCTTGACTAATTAAAGACCCAAAACAATCAAATTTTCATCTCTTAATTCATCATTCTCTTCTCTCTCAAACCCTAAGACAAAACCCTAAGGAAAAATCAAAGTAGAAGACTCCATTCAAGATTCTTTCAATCTTTTTCAAGATTCTTCTTCAAGGTAAGTCTTTCTCCAAGTATTCCATTCTTTCCAACTCAAATTCCTTTATACAATTATGAATCACTAATGAAAATCATAATTCTTGGCCATAGAAATTTCAAGAAACTAATTCAAGAATCTCAAGAAAGGTTTTCTTGATTGTTCTCCTTCAGGCGGTTTCAAGACTTCTAATCAAGTTCTTTTTCAAGATTTTTAAAGATTCTTCAAGAAATTTGTTCTCTCAGGTATGTAAGACTATCATAGTGTTGGACTAGTTCGTCCTCACGTCCTACATCTACTTTCAAATTAGTAAAAGAGTAATCTAGGATTCTATCCAAGGATATGAGTATTCTTGAGCTAAGTTGATTTTGAATTCTTGAGTTCCCGTTTCTTTTTGAAATTTTATTCCTAATTTTTGAATTGATAAATTCTATGCATTGAGATTCTTGAGTTGATTTATTCATGTCTATATTTCAGCATGAACCCTGTGAATTGAACATTCTTGAGATGAGTAGTATTGTTGAGATCTAAGTTCTTGTTCTCGAGTTCTAAGTATTGAGCTTTCTATATTGTTATTGATATCCTTGATTTGAGTTGTTCATGTCTATATTTCAACATGAACCCTATTTTGAGAATATTTTTAAAGCCAATACTTGAGTTTTGAACTGAGTTTTTTTGAGGAAGTAAAGATGAATTCTGAGAAAAAGAGTTTCGAAAACATGATTAGTATAACAATCGAGTATGTCATCAATGTTTAAGCAGTATGATATCTTGATATACCATCAATGTTTATGCAGTATGACTTTCCAAGTCATCAATGATCATATGAAAATATGATTTTGATATGTTTTTGAAAAAAAACTTTTCAAGTATTAATTGAGTAAGAGTGTAAGGGGACTATGTATTCCCAGATGTATCAATTTTTACATTGATAAAAGAGAAACTGAGATTTCTAAATGAGTGATGAGTTCAAAAGATATTTCAAGAGTAGTTACCTCTTTTAAAAGGGTAGTTTGAGCAATTATCTCAAACTAGAGGAAGAGTTATGTTTTTAAACATATGAGCATGAGTATATATTATTGGGAGTAGTATTGAGCACCGATATGGGGACTAGTTTAGACAACTCAAAGTTCTCATAAACCATGTATGCCAACATGGGTAAAGGGTCATACTTTTTAGATGTTTCCTTATTGCTTTTAAGCATAACTTAGTGGATCCTTTTTGTTGAGGTGTTCTCTACCCCGACAAGGTATATGACAGTTCTGGCAGCATGGGCGAGACGCCGTACCATCATTGTAATGAGCTGTTTCTTTCGTTATGGAAAAACCAATGGGGAAGAAATTTGGTCCAGAAAACTTTTGAGTAGTAACTTGAAAATTTCTAACATAGGCCAGACTTGGACGAAATCTGAGTCAGCTAAGGTATATGGGAAATCCTGTAATGTATAAGGGATATCATTATGAGTTTGATCACGTGAGTGGATAGCCAAGACTCTATGGAGCCTGTACGGATTTACGGAATCGAATTTAGGCGAGTAAAACTCCCGAAACTAATCTTGGCGTGAATGGGTTGTTTTAGAACGTCAAGGTTTGAAGGTGTGTTACGAAATGATAGCTTGGAACTCAAATTCCGTGTTTCTGTCTCCATGCAACCCGCTGGGGCGGGGCTAATTCTGCCCGAACGGGGCTGCTGTGGCGGTATGGGGCCCGATGTTGCAGGCCAGTCGCGACTTAAACCGAAGAAAAACCCCAAAAATGTTATTTTCTACAAAACCTCATTCTTAAGAACCTTTGGACGACTTATGTCATTTTCTCATCAAATTTCCATGAATTCTCACGCCAAAGGTAAGTTAATTACTCCCTTAATCCGTATTTTGATTCTTAGAACTTAGAATCCTTATAAATTATTGTTGGGAGAGGGTTTTGACTTGAAGTTGATGGTGGGAAAAGCCCTAGATGAGCATTAGGATCATGGGTTTGGCCTTTGATTGATATTTTGATATAATACGGGTAAATTATGCCTTGTTTATTGATCCTTGCATTAATTAATTGTTTTAGACCAAGAACAAGTTGAAAGACTCCAGAAAGGGAAGACTCAAGTGTCTTAGAAATATTTAGGCTTCGTTTCGAGGTAGGTGATGGTTCAATTTCCTATTTTGTTATATATGCCGGTTAATTTCTCTATTGTATGCATGCATGTATGTGAATAGGGAAACATGAATCAAATGTATGTGAATAGGGAAACATGATTAAGTACGAACAATTACATGCCAGAACTTGTTACTTGACTGTGTGACTATGTGCACTGTTCATTATGGGTGTGATTATGACTGTGGTTGTGGTGACTGGATTGGGTATCACGTTCTGACATACACACACACATATATATATATTGGATCGGGTGTCACGTTTTAACACACTAACAGTTTGGGTGTAGTTTCCATGAGAGGACCACTTGTGATTATTACATTCATATCTACCTGTCATTAATATTGAGAAATTGTATGTTGCTCCTAAAATGATAATTGAATTATGCATTCTTTATATGTGTGTTTACTATGTTGTAATTGCTTGCTTATATATCACTTACTGGAGTAGCTGCGTGATCCTACCAGTACACCGTGGTTTCCTGTACTAATATAGCACTTGATTTTTCTTTGTTGAGTACAGGGCATCTTCAGGCGGCTACTGGCAGACCTCCGTTAGAAGATATTGACCGAGATGGGATTCGAGGATGAGCCAGTTCTTTCAGGCTGCCATGGATGCATCATTAGTTTAGTCCATTCTTGTCAGACTCAGACTACATATTTAGACTTTTACTTATGTTTATTTTTCAGGGTTGCTCCCCCTTTTTTCTAGACTTGTTGATTAGTAGAGTTTTGGTACAATGATTTTCAGGTCTAAAGGTTGAATTTCCGCGAGGTTTAGGCTTGGTTATTTTTGTTAAACCTTCTGAGTTTATGGGAACTCAATACTTAATTCATTATTTAAATCTGCTTCAGTATCTTTAAATGGTTTAGTTATTCCAGCCCTTTCTTTCAGTTATTTGTTATTCAACTATATTACATACTCGTACATTCAATGTACTGATGTCATTCGACCTGCATCTCTTAATGATTTAGATACAGGTTCTTAGGATCCTCACCAAGAGTCCGTTGAGATCAAGTCGTCAGCTTTTGAGTAAGACCTCCTGGCTTTCGGAGGACTTCAATTTTATGAGTTGTTATATTAGAAACATTTTGAGTAATTATGGGTCTTTTCCCGACACTCATCTGTATATAGTAGAGGCTTCATTGATAGAAAATTTTGGAGTCTTTCTATTTCAGATATTTCATTTAAAACTTATGTTTCACACTTAATATATTCAGTGAAGTTTTGAGATTCACCAAACTGTTTTTAAACGTTTTATTTCAATTTGACGCTTATGTATGCTTGAATTAGTCTTCTGCTTGTAGTCAACCAGGATGAGGATTCGCTTGAGGGGCATCAATGGTTCTTGAGTGTCAGCCACGTCCAGGGTGTAGGCTCGAGTCATGACACAATGTCTATTAGCTCTAACATAGAGCATAAACAAACTAGAAAGGCAAGTTTAAACTAAATAGAAAGAAAAGGAGAAGCTACCTGTTTTGGCGTAGCGAACCAGGACAAACAAGCTTGAGCTTCTCGCGAACATTTCACCACCAGTGAGAAATTCTGACAAACTCCAAAGAATGATGAATAAATTAAGAAAGTTAAATTAAAAGAAACTCTAAACCTTTTCAGATTCAATCTATAGGAGGATCCTTTTAGCTTAGATTTTTGACTTCCTATTTGTAACCTTGTCGTTTCTACATATTTCATAACATACGCAATGCCTAATCTCTGTAGTGAAGGAAATTGAGGGGAAATATAGGGCATAGAAGTTTTTGTGGGGAAGATCGGATAAGGTTAGGAAAAAAATTGAATTCTTCAAAGGATAAAGAATATCTTGGAATTCAAAACAAATATCCTTAATTCTCAATAAAATTACAGATGATGAAGAGAGGTGGACGACTTGATTTGAGGTGAGCGTCCTCAAGGCTCTACATGGAGCAATCTCTACAAAACGAGACCTGAAGATTGCTGTTAAAGGAATTATGGGTTTGTTCTTGACTATGCGTACTGGTCTGCTCTTGTTCTTTTTGGAAAGAAGACGACCAAGACGTTGTTCACGTGTGTGGCTATTAGCTCTAACATAGAGCACAAAAAAATTAGAATGGAAAGTTTAAACTAAATAGAAAGAAAATGAGAAGCTACCTCTTTTGGCACAAGAAACTAGGACAAACAAGCTTGAGCTTCTGACAAACCTTTCACCACCAGTGAGGAATTCTGACGAACTCTGGAGAATGATGAATAAAGCAAGAAATAAAGTTTAAAACAAACTCAAAACCTTTTCAAATTCAATCTGTAAGAGGATCCTTTTAGCTTTGATTTTTTTGCTCCCTATTTCTAACCTTATTGTTTCTCCCTATTTCATATAATCTCTTTTATGTTGTCCCACTAGGAATTGAGGGAATGACCATATGAATGGATAATTTGGCCAAAAGAATTAAAAAGTTAACCAAATTAAATTAATTTAAAGAATTAGTTTAATATTTAAATCAGATGAATTAATATTATTAATAAGCTTCTTAACATGAAAAAATTAAATAATTATCTTAAATATAAACTAATTGATTAAAAAACATAACTATTGATTAACTAAACTAATTAACCAAATATTTAATCAAAAAATGAAATCTTTTAGGTGATTTTTGAATATTCATAAAATATATTAATCAGATGCATAATTTATATAAAAACATATATATTATTTAAAAGGTATAAAAATGAAAAAAGTACAAAAGAATAATTCAAAAATATTTTAAAATTTTATAAACCTAATTATTTCAAATAATTTTCAATGAAAGGAGCTCGATGATTAATCTACATTGTGGAGGGACAAAATTGGGTGTCAACAACCTTATAGGAAAATAAGATTGTTCAAATTACCTTCTCATCTCCAACATTGAATGCAACTGTATTACGTAATCCAAATAAATTTGTAAATAAATAACCCCTCTATAGAAACACTATCGTACTTCTTAGGAAAAAAAGTTGAGAATATATATATGCCTCCCTCCATGTCTTCTCCATCCCGATTGTGAAAATACAGTAACTCACTTGGATTGTATCATAAATAATCAAGTGTGCCTTCTTTACTATGAGTTTCTTGGTGGTGGGATCAAACCCTTAACAACAACTTGTAATTGAATGTGCAATATTTTTTTCGTGGATGAATTAGGAAGAAAGACATGCTCTCTTGTGAATCGATTACAAATAGAAACATCTACTTAATTGTTCCACCTACAAACTATGCCATTGATAGACTCTCAATTATGATCAAGATTTCGAAAACATGGATCATCCAAGTACTTGAAGTGACATTAAACACAAGTTACATCATCTTCTCCTAAATTGTGTATGACATATTTATCCTTCAATGCTATGTAACACACAAGAAATTGATCTACACAACTTGTTTCGATGTTCTTCAATGAATAAGGATTCTGATGTAAAAGAGTCAAAGAATTCCAAAACACACCTAAACCGCATTAAAGACTTGGCAGAAACTTGTTTCGGAATTGTAAAAAAAACTCGTGGGGAATGTTTGAATTACCCATGACCACAATATTCTTCTTTTTGGTTGTAGCAAACGGCCATATTATACAATAAAATGTGAAGGCTAATTTACATACATAATGTATTATATATTCTTATTTACGAGTTATGATACATCTATTACTCTTACACAAATTGACCTTATTCTTCACACAAGAAGTAGCTAAATACTTATATAAAATACTTCTAAGTCAAACCCACTTCTTGTTACAATTCTCTCAAGACTCTACTCCCCAAGAAGTCAAACCCACTTCTTGATACACAATCTAGGAATTATTACAACTCAATAATAAACCTAGAACAAATCAACAAAGTCTAATAACCTTAGACATTAATTGATCAGACTTCAACATTCAATAGTTCAGAGTGGAACACAACTTGTGAACCTGGTCCCTACGTTGCTATGACGAATCCCTGCATTTTTTCTCCAATGACTATTGCTCTTAAGATGATAAATTTTGTGAATATGCAATAGCTATCATTCTGGCTTTAATGGAAAATTCTCTGGATTTGTGTTTATGCAAAGACGACGTTTTTCCTTCAATGGCTTGAACCTTTTATACAGTTTGATTTGCCTTTATCAACTTCTACAAGGAAAGGAATAACAAATTCTTTTCCTTCTTGAACTTTTCAATATTTACTTATTCCGTTATTTGACTTGAATTGTTACTTCTTTATTTCGTTTCATATTTGTTTCCTTCTTTTCCTTCTTTATTTCTGCACTTTTTCTTCTTTGCTGCAATCTCTCATAATTGTACAGTTTGTGTGCAGTCACGTTCTAGAACCTAGTTCACTTGATAGAGTACACATAAGACAACAAGTAGTGAACCATGTTTACTTTATCAATCATCAAAATTACTTTATATGTTCTCCTACTTCCCAACATTTCCCCCATTTTTGATTTGTCACACATCAAGACTCTTTGTCAGACATCAAAACTGCAAACCATCAAGACTCTTTGTCAATCATCAAAACAACAAACTTCATGTTCTCTCATTCCCCAACAATTTCCCCATTTTTTATGATGGCAAACTATGCATAATATGTCTCTAACTCACATGATATAACTTCTCCCTTTTGGCATCATTGAAAACCAATAACCAAAGAACTCTATTAACATTCAATGAGTGCAATATCATTTTAACTCATGGCCACTTGGGCAACACTTTCAAGTACACTTCTGCTAACAATAAAGTAAGTTAATATGAGGATATTAGCCATCTTAAACTCACACATAATCAAGATCTTCAATGCGAAACAAAATACACAAATATGTACTAGTTTAGGCCCTTAGAGCCCTAAATCAAAAGCATATGATATAATGAGTATGAGACAGACATAAGCACATTAAAGAGTCAAAGAGTCTGAAAAAAAAATTAAGGATAAGGATTGGGACGGAGATTACTAAATAGAGGAGGAAAGAGATATTTACTGCTATCAATAATTTTTTCAGTATGCCCATTCTGCACCTGCTCCGCTCCTTCGTTCTGATAAGTTTTCTTAGAATGTGAAATTTCATCAAGAGTAACATGAGGTCCATCATCAGTTAAGTATAATAAGATTCAAAAAGACCAAGTGAGTATTCTCAAGCATTGAGACCAATAACAACTGAGTTATGGAGCTCTCTTTCTTTGAACTTTTCATTTTTTTTTAAAATTCTACTCTATAACATTTTCACTCCTCTATGCCCTTTTTTGGATAGCCTTTTTCTTAATGACATTTCAAAGGAGTACCAACTATAAGTAAGAGATTCAGCACATTTTGGTGCAATAGAGATATGTTTATCAATAATGAAGGCAAGCATCGATAATAGTTTATTCCTATGCGAATTGTTCCCCATGAGAGATAAATTGCTTATACACTTGGAATGGATGGAATATCAATTTTGAATTTGTGAAGTTGGTTTAGATGTGAGAGGTAAAGCAAGGTTCCCCCTGAATTGAAGCGTGAGTGGCTTCAAGACTAAGGTTTTCATCATTAGAGTGGTTTGGGATTGAATGATGCTTATTGTCAAAGAGAGGGTTCTTGGTGATTTTTAAAAGAGTTGGATTTTGATGATCGACCAGGTTCACTAGTGCTTATGTTTGACACAAACTCAAGAAATTTATGCATTGAAAAAGGCTGGTACATACCTGAGTATTAAAGAGAAACCAGGTTCCCCTTTTGTGTGTTCCTCAATGATTTACTTAATGTTGTTAGCAAAAGAGTAGGGATAATATGCGCAGACCTTCTAAACATTGTTGAGATCTGCCTGGAGTGTGTACCTGTTATAGTACGAGACTGAGTTAGTAGATATTCATTGTACAATTACTCAAGCATAAGATTATTAGTTTACTAGCCAATTATTAAAGAAAATCATGATAATGCATCAACTTGTTTCGACAAGAGTATTCAATGCTTATGAGTATGTCTGCATCATAATATTCTCCCAGATGAGTAACACAAAACCAAGTCATATCAATTTTCAGTAACTTCCCATGAATAACAAGAACCAGGTTGACACAATGAAGTTCCCCCTGAAGGTGTACCATACTCTAAGTGTCCTGATTGCTCTATTATTCCCCTTATCTCCAAGACCATATGTTAGTCCAGTAACTCCTGTTGCAGGTGCATCAATGATTGTTAGATGGAACCAGGTTCATTTGCAATATTCCCTAAATTTCATCATCAAAGATGTTTGATATCAAGTCACTTTCTTCAGCTTTTTAATCTTCTTGAATGATGACTTCACATTTTTTCCCTTTTGCATACACACCATGCACAATAGCTACATAGTTTTTGATTCGGAGAGTCCCATGAACCAAATCCTTCATGACTAGTTTACTTAAAAGAGAAACACTAGCATGACCCATTCTCTTATGCCCAAGTAGAGAAATATCATTAATGACGCTGAGGAAAGTAGGGTTCTCTTCATGAAGGGCATCTTATCAACTTTGTACACATTCTTATGTCTTTTCAGAACTACGTTCCCGAAGTTACAATTTGGCAAACAAGATTTAGCTGATGTGTACTGTACATTATTTTCTTTGTCACAAATTTCAGAGACGCTCAACATGTTATGCTTCATGAACTGAACATTAAACACATTCTCTATGGCCCGTGGATGTAAATTTTCAACTTTGTCAATCTTGTCTCTTTCATTTTTCTCATCCTTTTCAAGGACTTTATTGCCGCCTTGAAATCAAAGAGTGAGAGGAAATTTTGTACCATTTTTAGTACCTGTTTGGAGCATGCACTATACATGTACCAGGTTGACCTTTTCCCTCTTACCTTCACCTAAAACACTAGTCAAAGATTAGTCTTGGGAACCCAGATTAGCTTGGGCCCCTTTTTGTGAGTAAAAGGATGAATAAGATTTCTTCTAGCCCATAAAGGAAAATAAGAAAACCTTTTATCTGGAGCATTTTTATTTGAAACCAGGTTCTTAACCATTTCAGCCTTTTCCTTTTTGGTGAACTTAACACTTTTCTGAAAGGCCTCAAATAGAGCTTTGCGTTGAATCTTTTAATGACCTGAGTATCCACAATGAGTGCATAAACTTTTAGACATGTGAATAGTGTGTGCTACGAGATTTTTCTATTTTGTAAAACCTATCCCACTTAGACTAGTGGTTTTCCTTTCTTGAATCTGTTAAAATTTTCGAGGACCTGGTCCATCTAAGATTTCATTCCAGATCAAGTTTGGTTTAATCAAGATTTTCTTGTAGCAGCCTATTTCTTTCAGTTAAGGCCTAGCAATTTATGGTTAACTATTTTATTTTTTCTTCCAGAGCTAATTGAATTTCCCTAGCAGAATTGTTTCCCTTGCGACTTAAATCTGGGGTCTTAACCTGTTCTTTTAATTTACTTTGAAGAAAGTGATTGCGTTTTTCAAGATTGTCATTTTCTTCTCTTAAAGATGCATACTATTCCATCATTTGTTCTCTTGCAAAACTGATTGACTGATATGCATCTATAAGATTACTCAAAAGGGAATCTAGTCTCTTTTAGAATAGGAATCAATATTTACATTAACATGATGAAGACTTACCTTGATTTGTTTGTCATCTTTTTCATCATCTACAAAATCTATTCCAGACATTTGTGCAAGAATTCATGCTCTACGAAAGGAAAACGGGCTCGGGCAATATATCAATAGTTGACTCAGGGTGGGTAGCAGTAGACTCAAGAATCCTGTCAAGAACATGAATCAATTCGTTGGGGCTAAGACTTTTCTTCCTTCCTTATCCAGGGTTTCTTGTGATTGACAAGTGTTTCTCTCATCTTCTAATTGTGTTTCAGCAATGAGTGCAAGAAAATCATATTTATCTGTTTGTTTTATTGCAAGTAGAGATTGATTTTCGAATCCTTCATCCTCAGATTCTTCTTATGATGAGTCCCCCATAGCGGCGAAGGTCATTTTCATTGAGAGATCAACTTCTTGATTGGTCATTCCTCTGTTTGTGTGAATGTACTTATCATTCTTGATTTCTTTTGCTTTCTCCGAACTGTTCCTCTTTTCCTTTACAGTTTTTAATGGAAAAAACTTGATAAAGTGATCCGCACTTCCACACTTGTGACAAACTTGATATATTGGATTTTCAGTGGTTTTCTAAGATTTCCTTCTTTGAAATACTTGTCCCCTTTTTTAACATTCTTGAGAACCTATTGGTCATTAGAGCGATGTTTAAGAACCAGGTTCTTCTCTTTCCTTTCCTCCAATTTCCTTTTTTTTTTCTTGAGTTCATAGGTCATGACATTTCCGATGAGTTCATCCATAGCTAACTTATCTAGATCACGTGCTTCAGTAATGGCTTCTACTTTGCTTTCCTAAGTCTTTGGAAGAACACTCAAAAGTTTTCTGACTGTCTTCCCAAATGGGAATTATTTCTCCTAGTGAGTAGATGTCATTAATGATAGCAGTAAACTTGGTGTGCATCTCTTGGATTGTTTCACCTTCTGCCATTCGAAATAGTTCGTATTGTCTGTTCAAATTATCAATTTTAGACTTCTTTACTTGAGTTGTTCCTTCATGAGCAGTTTGTAGAGTTTCCCATATTGCTTTAGCATCTTGGCATGATAAGATTCTATTGTATTCATCTGGACCTATTCTGCATATCAAGATGTTTTTTGCTTTAGCATTGTTCTGAATTGCAAGTTTATCCACAACATTCCATTCTTTCCTTTGGTACTTGAGTGGTTCCGTTAGTTCCATTCTTCATGGGTATGGTTGGACCGTCCAACACGACTCCCCATAGGTGTAGGTTTTCTCCTAGTAAGTGATCCATCATGCGGTTCTTCCGCCATCCATAATACTTTCCATTAAATAGTGGTGGTCGAGTTTGAGAAGCTCATTCTTTTGGTGTAGGTGGTGCAACTATTGATATTTTTCAAGATGTGAGTCTTTTAATGAAAAAACCTGCTCTAATACCAATTGAAAAAACCTTACCTCTATACAAGAACCAGGTCCTTGTACTTTTGTTGCAACACAATAAAACATAGATTTTATCGTGGAAACCTTCCTACCTCAAGGAAGGTAAAAACCACACCACAATCTTATTCACTTCAAGATTCACGTCCTTTTCAGGATTACAACTCAAAAGGAACTAACTCTAGTACCTTTAGCTCTCCGACGATTAACTATAATCGAACACTCAACTCTCCAAGAAGTCAAACTCACTTCTTGTTACAATTCTCTCACAACTCTCTCTTAACTCTACCCCCAAGAAGTCAAACCCCCTTCTTGTTACAATTCTCTCAAGACTCTACTCTCCAAGAAGTCAAACCTACTTTACAATTCTCTCAAGACTCTACTCCCCAAGAAGTCAAGCCCACTTCATGTTACACAATCTAGGAATTATTACAACTCAATAATAAGCCTCGAACATATCAACAAAGACTAATAACCATAGACTTTAATTGATCAAACTTCAACATTCAATAGTTTAGAGTGGAACACAACTCGTGAACCTGGTCCGTACGTTGCTGTGATGAAGCCCTGCATTTTTTATCCAATGACTATTGCTCTCAAGATGACAAATTTCGTGAATATACAATAGCTATCGTTCTGGCTTTGTTGGAAAATTCTCTCGATTTGTGTTTATGCAAAGACAACTTTTTTCCTTCAACAGCTTGAACCTATTATAGAGTTTGATTTGCCTTTATTAACTTCTACAAGGAAAGGAATAATAAATCATTTTCCTTCTTGAACTTTTCTATATTTACTTTTTTCCTTATTTGACTTGAATTGTTACTTCTTTATTTTTTTCCTTATTTGACTTGAATTGCTACTTCTTTATTTGTTTCCTTCTTTATTTCTTTCCATATTTGTTTCCTTCTTTTCCTTCTTTATTTCTACACTTTTTCTTCTTTGCTGCAATCTCTCATATTTGTACATGTCGTCTGCAGTCACGTCTGAGAACCTGGTTCACCTGATAGAGTACACATAAGATAACAAGTAGTGAACCATGTTCACTTTATCAATCATCAAAACTACTTTATATGTTCTCCTACTTCCCAACACATGTATAATATCTTTTTAACATCGTTTAATAAGAGAAAAAATAAATAACAGTTGCAATATATTTTGAATTAAATATATTGTACATATTATAGGCACAATTCAATGTTTGTGGTGAATGTATAAGTACATCATTTTTTATTCAAATGTATTATAACTATTATATGAGAATTTAAAATATTCAAGTATTATTTAAGTTAGTTTACAGTGTTAAAATGTATTATATTTGTTCTAAAATAATAAATATTGAATTCATAAATATGTATAATATTGAATTCAAGTTGTATTACAACTATATTTTATATTTTAGTTCAGTTTTAATATAATTGTAATACAATTTTTCAAATTTCACTTCTTCTTCTTCTCTGGTGAATCACCATTATATGTAGCTCCAACCAAGACATCCATTTTTCATTTCATCTCATTTTTTCAGTGTAAACACGATCACCACCACAAGTGTATTCACCATATTCTCCTCTTCACTTCACAATCTTTTGCTAATTCTTTTGTCAATATTGATCTTTATGAGATCCAATGGCTCTTTCACTATATTATGCTCTTCACTTCCCATTGCCCAATCTTTCTCTTTCTCTAGAAATTCAAACGTGACATTTTAATTGTTTTGCATTGTAGGTTGGATAATGGAGAAGGAGAGAGATGAGGGGAGCGTGATGATTTTAGTTATTAGAGATAAACAGATGCTATAGACTATAATAAAAAGTATTCCATACGTGTAATAATCAATTTATATAAAATTCCTAAAATGTATTACGTCGCATATTCCTATTGGATAAAATTAAATCCACAACAAATATTTTCCTACCCATCCCTACACATAACCACATCCTCATAACCCAAACTCAAATAAAAGACCCATAAAAATAATAAAATATACGATTAATTGATCTCTCCCTCAAACCTAACAAACTCTTTGTTGGGTTCATTGTATAATGTGTGAATGGATAATGGTACATAGAATAAAGATTGGTGAATTAAAAATGTGAAAGTGCTACAAGTATGAATGGAGTTATTCCATTCATGAATACTCATGACAGATGAATGCAACCTATTTTCATGCAACCTTTCGTATTTCTAGGCTACCTTTTCACATATCATGCATGAATCATTGTTTTCACCTATAGGCTATAAATATCTGATTCTTTCTCATATATTGACATAAGTTTTGAAACAAGTTTACAAGAAGAAAAGCACTACATAGTAAGAAAAAAGTTTATGCTTTTCCAAAAAAACTTCAAGTGTGATTACAAGCCATTGAGTGGTTCGCTGGCTAACAAATTTAGGGTACCACTATTTGTTTGCCGCGATTCATTTTATCCTAGGAGTATGTATTCCATAACCTCGGGTTCTTGAGGGGAATAATTTCCTCAAGGAAACTCTGTGAATTCAGAGGACTTGACTCTTCTTCCTTTTATCTTGTTGATTATATGATTTTTTGTTTCCAAAATTTATTTAACTTCATATTGTATATTTCATTATTTGTATGATATTTGGTTGAAGTTATTTTGTTGGAAAAATAGATTTTGAACTACGAAAACTTAACAAAAACATAACAATCTTAAGGAAATTAATATTATCTTATTGTGTAATTGTTTATTGGAAATTTAATGTTTTAAATCTGAAGAAATATATGACAATACTTTATTTATAGTTGGTTTCTGAAGATTAAAATCTTTGTGGTTTTATGCTTTGTTTGAACTTGATACTCACTTGGAGAACCTAAAAGTTTGTCAGAAAATCAAAGTTCATTCGATTAACGATTGGAAGTTATGAACTTCATCGTTAAACTAGAAACAAACTAGAAATAAAGATCAAGTCTTTATTTGAAGACACTAAGTGTACTTGTTTTTTCTGACAACAAGATGACTAATGAAATTGAAGTCATGACTGAAACGACATCGAAAATTGGTGCAATGAATATTGGTTCGTCGAATCGTACAAGCATTGCACCTGCTATAGCATCGGCTGTAAAATCTCGAAAATTCACTGGCATGGATTTCAAGAGGTGGCAGCAAAAGATTCTATTTTATTTAACTTCTTTGAGTCTACAAAAATTCATCAAATAAAGTGTTCCAGTGTTAACGGATTCAACTCCGGAATGTGAACGCATTATGGTTATTGAAGCTTGGAAGCATTCTGATTTCTTATGCAAGAACTTTATTTTGAATGAGCTTCATGATAACTTGTACAATGTGTACAGTAATATGAAATCTTCCAAAGACCTCTGGAATGCTTTAGAAAAGAAGTATAAGACAGAGGATGCGGATTGAAGAAATTCATCGTGGAAAAGTTTCTGGACTTCAAGATGGTAGATCACAAATCTGTTATTACTCAAGTTCAGGAATTGCAATTGATTATCAATGATATCCTTATGAAAGATCTAATGATTAATGAGGCTTTCCAAGTAGCTGCTATGATTGAGAAGTTACCTCCTTTGTGGAAGGACTCCAAAAATTACTTAAAGCATAAGAGAAATGAGATGTCTTTTGAAGATCTCATTGAAAGACTGAGAATTGAAGAGGATAATTGTAACGCCCCTCAAAATGAAATAGGATAAAGTAGAGCCTCACATGGGTTTTATGCATTAATAACTTGTTAAAATAATGAAGAATATCCTTTATAGTCAATTTTAAAGAGTTTGGAAGCCAAACGTCAAGGGACGACCAAGACGTTCAGAAACTAGTCTTTTACGTGTTGGTGTGTTCTAGTATGTTGTGCATGTTTTTATGTGTTGTTTGGAGTCTAAAATCAGTGGAGGTTACCCTAGTGTCTTAATAAATTTTTTTAAGGTCAAAATGTTCGGATACGACACCCCAGGGGCCACCCTAAGGGTCCCCGAGGAGGACCCCAACCTTGGCCAAGCAAGCTGCCAGGGCAGCTTGAAAATGGGCATGGAGGGAGCACGTCCGCGTCGTGGACTAGCCCCACCATAGGCCAAAAAGTGGCTCCGCATCGCGGAGACACCGCAGACTCTTCTGTCTCGAAATTTAATTTTTGGAAAAATTGTGGGAACACCTCCGCGTCGCGGACTTATTTCCCGACGAAATCTGCGAAAATAAAACTCAAGTTTGACTTGTTTAAAATGGTCCAACCAAGTGAGGGGTAGTTTGGGTAATATGTGGGTTATTGTTTTAAGTGTTTTTAAGTATTTTAAAGGTATTTAAGCTTGTATATTATATTTTAGAATTCATTCTTCCAAATCAAACCCCTTCTCTCCCCAAAAGTTCTCTCTAGAACTCCATTGAAGGCTAGGTCAAGTTAAAGCTAGGGTTGAAGGTTTCAAGTGTTTTCTTCTCAAGTTTCATGGGATTCATGAAGGT
>JAJOOO010006683.1:0-41303 GCA_029582685.1 Solanum piurae | reverse complement strand
AATGTAAGAGACATGTCATTACAGGCCGGTGAACAAGTTTTTCTTAAAGTGTCACCCATAAAAGGGGTGATGAGATTTGGCAAGAAAGGGAAGCTTAGTACTCGATAGATTGGACCATTTGAAATTCTTGATTGTGTAGGGCCAATGGCGTACATGTTGTCCTTACCTCCTTCCTTATCTGGAGTTCTTTCGGTGTTTCATGTGTCCATGTTGAAGAAGTATCATGGGGACGGAGATTACATCATTATGTGGGACTCAGTGTTGTTAGACAAGAACCTTCAGTATGAGGAAGAACCGATTGCAATTTGTGATCACGACGTTCGAAAGTTGAGGACCAAGGAGATAAAATCAGTGAAAATTCAATGGAAGCATCCTCATGTTGAGGAAGATACTTGGGAAACCGAGAAGGACATGCGAGACAAGTATCCCAAGTTGTTCAACGATTCAGGTACTACTCCACCCTTACTTTACCCTGTTTTTCCTAGTTTATCACTCAGGGACGAGTGATAGGTAAATTGGTATCTATTGTAACGACCTGTTCCCGTCGTTATTGAAAAGCCAATGGGGGGAAAATTTGGGCCAGAAAAATTTTGAGTAGTGACTTGGAAATTCCTAGCCTAGTCCAGATTTAGAGGAAATTTGAGTTAGGCGAGGTCTAGGGAAATCAGGTAATGAATGGGGAATTTAATTTTGAATTTGATTACATTAGTGGATAGCCAAGACGTTTAGGAGCCCGTATGGATTTACGGAATCGAATTCGGGCGACTAGAACTCCCAAAACTGATCTTACCATGAACAAGTAGTTTTTGAACGTCAAGGGTTGAAGGTGTGTTGTGAAATGGGAGTTTGGAACTCGAATTCCGACTTTTTATCTCCCTACAAGCCGCCAGGGCGGGATTAATCTTGCCAGGGCGGAGCCGTTGTGGCGTGATGGGGACCGCCGTAGCGGACCAGTCGCGAATTAAGTCAGGGAAAAACCTCAAAAACGTTATTATTCTGCAACTTTCATTCTTGAGAGCTAAAAGACGACCCATCACTATTCTTGATAGTTTTCCACCTCCTCTAGCGCTAAAGGTAAGGTTTTTACTCCCCTGATCCGTTTTTCAATCCGTAGACCTTAGATTCTTGGGTAATTATTATTGGGGGAGAGTTTTGACCTGAAGTTAATGGTGGAAAAGCCCTAAGTTGGGTATTGGGATCTTGGGTTTGGCCTAGGATTGATAATGTTGATTGTAATCTAGGTAATTAGGCCTCATTTATTGATCCTTGCATTATTTGTATGTTTATAGACCAAGAACAAGCGGAAAGAATCCGAATGGGAAAGTTCAAGTGCCTTGGGGGAATTCAAGCTTGGTTTCGAGGTAGGTGATGGTTTGATTTAGTGTTTAAGTGATATATGCCGGTTAATTGCTTCATTGTATGCATGCATGTATGTGAATGAGGAAATGCGAACTGAATCTAACGAATGATTATCTATGAACAATTACATGCCATGAACACATTACTTGATTACATGACTATGAGCATTGTTCGTTGTGGGTGTGATTGTGATTGTGATTATGGTGCTGATTGGATTGGGTGTTATGTTCCAACACATATATTGGATCGGGTGTCACGTTCCAACACATATATTGGATATGGTATCACGTTCTGACACACATATTGGATCGGGTGTCACGTTTCGATACACTAACAGTTTGGGTGTGGGTTCCATGAGAGGACCACCAGTGATAATTACATTCATAACTGTCTGTAATTGATAATGTGGATTTGTACATTACTCTTGAATTGATAATTGATCTATATATTTTATATATGTGTGGTTACTGTGTTGTAATTGCTTGTATGTATTTCGCTTACTAGAGTGGCTGCTTGATCCTACCAGTACCCTGTGGTTGTGTATTGATACTACACTTTATCGTTCTTTGTTGAGTGCAGGGCATCTTCAGGCGGCTACAAATAGACCTCAACTAGGAGATCAGTGATCAGGATCGGATTCAAGAGTGAGCAAGTTCTTTGAGGCTGCACTGGATCCTTCATTTTTTGTTTAGTCCATTCTTTTCGGACTCAGACTGTTTAAATAGGCATTGCTTATGTTAGTTTCGAGGTTGTACCCCTGTTTCTTAGACTTGTTGATTAGTAGAGTTTTGGTACAATGACTTTCAGGTTTTAGGAGTTGTTCTACTGCATTAGTTTTGTTAGTTATTTATTTAAACCTTTGGAGTTTATGCGAACTCTATATAATTTTTGCATTTAAACTTGGTTCTGTATCTTTAAATGCTTAGTTTTTGGTTAAGTTGTTTAGTCGGGTTGTAGTAATGGTTCTCCCATCGGAGGATTGGTGTGGGTGCCAATCACGGCGGTTTGGGTCGTGACATGCACAAGCCCCTTAGCATACATAAACAAGATAAGAGAAAATCAAGAGATTTTAAAAACACAATTCATACAATAAAGAGTTTGTAAAAATGAAGCGGAAATCTACATAGTCTCAAAATCCATCTATTACATCAAGAGTGATCGGGACTTAACCCTGACATCACGTAAAATATCTGAAAAAGTACAGACTGAAAGCGATAAAAGGGTTTGGTCCTCAGAACATGAGGACTTACCACTACTAAGTAAAGCCAAAGTGACTTCTAGCCACGGGATGAGAAACTGGAGCGTCGGACCCTACATTTGAGAAAAAAATATAGGCAAGAGTATTCTTTAGTATAAAGATGTACAAAGAATGATAGCAATGCATAGAGGTACAAAATCATGCTAAAAAAAGGACCTTTCATGTCATGCAAAGACCAAGTTAAAACCATAAGAGAAGGTTAGAAAATATCATAATAAGCATGGTCAAATGCAAGTAAACCCCATCTTTAAACACTTGTGAAATACTTCTTGAAGTAACCTTCATCAATATACTTGTTGTGGGAGATTAGCCTTAACCAACATAGAGATCATTAAAGCTATCACATGGAATCCGGTGTTTTCAACACACCAAAAAGGTGTTCTTACTTGTCAAGGTAAGAACCATGAACATCTAGCTTATGTGGATCCACTAGCTGATGTCTATATGTCACACCCATTTTTTCGCACGGTGGAAGCGTTTTTCCAATTTAACTGACAGTATTGATTAGAGATTATTTTCATTTTTTCAGAGTCGCCACTTGGAATTGAGTTATGGTGTTTCAAGTCACCTTTTTGTTTAATCCCTAATAAAAAGGAAATGACTCTTTATTTGGTTTGCGAACTAGAAATTCGGGCAAGGACTCTTGACCGAGGGGAAGGTATTAGGCAATCCTCGAGTCCTGTGGTTCTAACACAGTCGTTTTTATTGACTTATACTTATTTTGAAATTATTTTTAGATATATTTTATATGCTATAGTTTCGCTCATATTTTTATTGTTGAACTTTTATTTGTTCTCGACCTAGATACGTAACCACATTCATGGCCTTGACGTTTAGAGACATAACTGTCTTCTTTGCATCGCACTTATTAACTTTCTCTAAAAGTGTTATTTTAAATTAAGGAAATATAATAATATTATTGGACAATGTGCATCACCGCATCCTTGAGTTTATTTAAATGTCTCAAGAAAAAAATGTGTAACCACATTCTTAATCGAAATAAATATTTTTAACGGGTCATATATTCATCCTAATGCTTACCTATTGCTAGAAAGCTTAAGCGTATTATTAGTGACTAAATTATTTTATACTATTTATATTCATGAATACTATTTAAATAATAAAAGTCTTAAATCTTAAACAAATAAAAAAGTTATTTCATATTCAAATTTTATTTGGATGCATTTACATTTTAAGTATACTTGCAAGTTATAACAAAAGAAAATATAAAATCAAAATATAAATGTGTAACTCTCCATCTTTAATTTTTTGAAAAAATAAACATTTTTAATCTTAGATAAATTTGACTAAACAAACTATTAAAATAATTCTTTCAGGCATTTAGTTGAATATAAAAAGCACTTAATTGATAGTAGCATATTCTACAAGATGGAAGATAACATTAATGGGTAAGTATTTCAATATTATAGCATCAAAGTTCAACACACACAAAATTTGAGCAACTTCATAGCATTGGAATCAAGTCTTATACAATCATGAAATACAAGCTCTTATCTATACAACTTCTCTTAAGTCTTCACTTGAGTGAGCTTTTGGCACTATTCAAAATGACAAATTGAAAATGTTTTTGAATGCCTGCTTGTTTTATTGATCATTAACTGAATAGAAGCAGGTGTCAGGAGGTCAGACTGCTACATTTATTAAAGAAGCGGATTCTGGCTATCATGGGGATCGATCATTCTGAAGAGAGTTGAAACTTTATTCATGAATTTCAAATCCATGTTTCGCTTGAAGAAACCAGAAAATCAACACAAACAAAATAAATAAATAATTTTTTTCCCCAATTTTCACTGGAAATTTTTTGTGAGTTATTAGCAAATGTAATTTGTTTTAAAAAAAACTTAGACTAGGAAGTCCTTATTGTACGAGAAAATAAAATATAATGTCTCAGACTAGGAAGTGTTTATCCTAAGAGAAAATAAAATATAACGGTCTCAGACTAGGAAGTATTTATCCTAGGAGAAGATAAAAAATAACGGTCTCAGACTACGAAGGTTTTATCCTAGAAGAAGAAAGAATAGCGGTCTCAGACTAGGAAGTGTTTATCCTAGGAGAAAATTAAAATAATCGGTCTTAGACTAGGAAGTGTATATCCTAAAAGAAAATAAAAAATAATTGTCTCAGACTAAGAAGTGTTTATCCCAGGAGAAAATAAAAAATAACCTCTCAGACTAGGAAGTGTTTATCCTGAGAGAAAATAAAAAATAACGGTCTCAGACTAGGAAGTATTTATCATAGGAGAAAATGAAAATTAACAATCTCAAACTAGGAAGTTCTATCCTGAGAGAAAATAAAAAATAACGGTCTTAGACTAGGAAGTGTTTATCCTAGGAGAAAATAAAAAATAATGGTCTCAGACTAGGAAGTGTTTATCCTAGGAGAATATAAAAAATAACGGTCTCAGACTAGAAAGTGTTTATCCTAGGAGAAAAAAAAAGATTCTCAAACTAGGAAGTATTTATCCTAGAAGAAAGGAGAATAATGGTCGACTAGGAAGAGTTTATCCTAGATAAAAATAAAAACAACTGTCTCAGACTAGGAAGTTTTTATCCTAGGAGAAAATGAATAATAATGGTCTCAGACTTGGAAGTGTTTAGAAAATAACTATAACCTATGTAGGAGGGTCCTGCTAAACTAAATCCCATTATGTAGGAGGGTCCTGCTAATCCCATTATGTAGAAGGGTCCTTCTAAACTAATCCCATTATGTAGGAGGGTCCTGCTAATCTAAACCTATTAGGTAGGAGGGTCCCGATAGTCTTATTATGTAGGAGGGTCCTGCTAATCCCATTATGAGGAGGGTCCTGTTAGTCCCATTACGAGGAGGGCCCTGCAAATCCATTATGAGGAGGGTTGATTAACGTTTTAAGGATACTTAATCCAGTTTTAAGCGTCAACGATAGTTAGTCAATATAATAACCTAACTAAATGAGTTTGGGTCGAATCCCACAGGGAGTGGTACATGTTCAAGATTCAATAGGAAGGTGTAAATATGTTCAAATCAACCAAAGGAATAGACATTATCAAATAAAAACATAATTCAAATTAGGGGGTGACACGAATGTCAAATAACAGGGTTTTTTGGTTTTAATCATCAACTACACCAGCAACAAATAATACGGAATAACAAATATTGAGATGGGTTCTTGGGATGTGATTCGATATAGGCTAATGTAGACAAATGGGTAATTGCAACTATTAGAAAATAGCTAGATATTAGTGATTAAGCTAGACTATAGAGGAGGTAAACTTTCTCTCGAATAATTTACCCCGAATCAAGTCAATTTCTCTCGAACGTCGACAAGTATGCAAAATAAGAACAGCCTATGCCTTAGTCTATTCACTCTCTCGAGCTGAATGGATGAAAAAGGGTTTAGGATTCACTCTCTCGAGCTGAACCCATGACAACCCAATACCCCCAGACCATCAATCAATAATCTTGGTTTTAAAACCTCTCTCTCGAGCAAACCAAAAATATGAAGGTAGAACTGCATTTGCAAACTACAATTCTTTAATTTAAACCACAATTAATGATTTAAATCACTTCTAAACAACATTTAAACTAACAATTAGCAATATCCATAAGCTAAATCAGCCCATAATCACATAATCACACCCCATGAATTGAGGTTTTAGCTAGACATCATAAAAAGATAAAAATCGTTACCAAAATGTGTTTCCATCAACTGGGTAAGATTAATTTCATCCTTACAATGGTCCAAATTGAAGAATCTCAAAGACCCACTTCCAATTTCTCAAAAGTGAAAAACTTCAATTCTTCAAAGCTAAGGAAAACTTGTCCCAATACCCAGAGTTCAAAACTGAAAATTAATTCTAAAATAAAAGATTCTTATAAAACTAAATGTTCAAAAATGTATTTATAGTCGCCAAAAGTATGCTGCGAAGGACCATTCGGCGTAGTAAGTCAGGCTCACCGATCGACTCGGCGATCCGCCCATTGGTCAATTCCATCGCTTTTTTTATTTGACCTTCAGCATCCTCCAGGTCTGTAACTTTGGGCGATCTAACTCTGCATCGCGGAATCACTCGGTGATCCGCCGACTGCTCCTTTCTCTCACCAACTTAATTTTCTCCTTCAGGGCTTAGCACACTGGAACTTTAGGCGGTCACATGGCCACCCAGCGACTCGCCAAATGGACTTGGCGATCACCAAACTCTCTTTTCTTTCTTTTTTCCGCTCACTTCGTTCCTTTTTGCAAATTAGTGTCCTTGCTTTGTTCCTAAATCCAATTACCTGGAAATCAAGGATTTTACATCAGTTATTGGCACAAAATAAGCATTTGAGGACACTAAATCTATCAAAATAAAGCCCTAAATGAGTCCAAATCTTGGACTCATCAATGGTCCTGCTAATCCATTATGAGGAGGGTCCTGCTAATCCCATTGTTTAGGAAGGTCCTACTATTCGCATTATGAGGAGGGTCCTTCTAGTCCCATTATGAGGAGGGTCCTGCTAGTCCCATTATGAGGAGGGTCATGTTAGTCCCATTATGAGGAGGGTCATGTTAGTCCCATTATGAGGAGGGACCTGCTAATCCCGTTATGAGGAGGGCCATGCTAATCCCATTGTCCAGGAGGGTCATGCTAATCCCATTGTCCAGGAGGGTCATGCTAATCCCATTGTCTAGGAGGGTCATGCTAGTCCCATTATGAGGAGGGTCCTGCTAATCTAAATCCAACTATGTAGGAGGGTCCTGCTAATCCCATTATCCAAGAGGGTTCTGTTATTCCTATTATAAGGAGGGTCCTGCTAGTCCCATTATGTAGTAGGGTCCAGCTAATCCCATAGTCCAGGAGGGTCCTGCTAATCCTATTATGAGGAGGGTCCTGCTTATCAAAATCTCATTATGTAGGAGGGTCATGCTAATCCCATTGACTAGAAGGGTTCTGCTAATCCCATTATGAGGAGGGTCCTGCTAATACCATTGTCCAAGAGGGTCCTTCTAGTTCCATTATGAGGAGGGTCCTGCTAATAACATTATGATGAGGGTCCTGCTAATCCCATTATGAGGAGGATCCTGCTAATCCCATTATGAGGAGGGTCCTGCTAATCTCCCATTGTCTAGGAGGGTCCTTCTAGTCTCATTATGAAGAGGGTCCTTGTCACAGCCCCAAACTCAAGGGGTGCAACTGGCTTCTAATGTCAAAACTTAGGTCCGAGCCAACCCTACTGAACCATTTTCTACTAGCACATGGTTGCCACACGTAATCAAGAAAACAAACAAGTATATTCAGCTTAAAACTTAGCCCTCGGCCAGTAAGGCCCCTGTCAACAGATCTATAAAACAAAACAGCTACTCCAAAGAGTTCATATAAAGAAATAGCCAACTAGCACAAAAGTACTGATTGGGCCGTCGAGGCCACCATGATCTCTATACCAAAACTGAAAGCAGGTATATATTAAGACAATACATCAAACAACTCACAAGCTTAAAAAAACAAACAAACTTGGCCAACATGGAAATAACGTAGCTATACACCCCATACACTAGTCTGCAAGCCTCTAAGAGTGGTAAAGATTAGTGGGACAGGACCCCAGTCTACCCACAAAAATATATACAACAAAAGCTAACAGAACCTCCCAAGTCTGGCAGCTCTGGAGGAAAGAGCTAGCCAACTAGATAGAAGTCAGTCCTGTTGTTGAGGAGGTCTACTAGGTCGTATGTCTGGGCCTGCATGCATGGATGTAGCACCCCCAGGCAATGGGGCATAAGTACGAAATAATGTATAGAGTATGAAAGGCTATAGACTAAATGAGCGAGTATCAAAATATACCAAAAGCAATCAGGTAAGGAAATCAAAATTTAGATAAGCATGCTAACCCACTACTGAATCTGAAAATACAAAAATGATCAAACATCAACCTAACCAAGCCCCCATAAGCTAGGAAGGTACAAACAAAACACCACCTACCTAGGCCCCCATAAGCCCAGAAGGTGCCAAATCAATCTACATACCCCTATTGGTATCCCCTTGTCTTTGTAAGAAGTCACATAGCCATTTATGGCAACGATATAGCCCCGTAGGCAGCGCATAGCCCTATTAGGCAACATCATAGCTCTGTGGGCTGCACACAACCCTCTTTTGCCTCAACATAGCCCTGTAGGCAACACATAACCCTCTTTGGCATCAAATAACCCCATAGGCAACACATAACACCCTTTGGCATCAATATAACCCCGTGGGTAAGACATAACCCTCTTAGGCAGTAACATAGTCCTCTTAGACAACATCATAGCCCCCATAGGCAGTTCATAGCTCAACAACTAACAACAATAGCCCCAAGGGCGACAACAAATAATTGAATAGGCTAAAGGCGAGCAATTTAGCTTTAAACAATATATATGAATAGTCTCCAAGTAGTTCCCAATTTAGGGTCATTCTTAACAGAATATGAGTCCCTAAAAATAGGGTTTATAACCACTCAATCAGCCAGCCACTTACAATTACATTTACAAGATCACCAACATTAACTACCCTATTATAATACTCCCAAGCTCTAAGGAAACATGCCAAACGAAGGGAATAGCCTTAACATACCTTTTCCTTTATAATTTATGCTGAAAATACCTCTGTCTGCACCACTATTACACTAAAAAAAAGTAAAATCAACCAGTAATTAAGGACAAGAATTACTACGATAATTCGACAATCGCTACAGATTCCTATCGTAAATTACTATATAAGAGCTAAGGTATCCATAAAACGATAAAAGATGGTTCCTACCTTTCTTTACACACCCAGAATACTTGAATAAAATCAAAACACTTAAAAAAAACCTGCTGCCACAACCTCCACGGAGCTACACCGCTCAATTCACCATGAAAACTATACCAAAATGACAAGCTCGCGATGTAGGGTAATTCTCAATAAGGAGCCAAGGAGAGATCATGAACACACAAGGATGATTTGAGGAGTAATTATATGATTTTTGTGGGTTTATTATGAGCTGGAATGAAGAAAAATGAATAAGATGCTATATTATAAGGTTCCACCGACCTAAGGGACCCACCTCACGTGCCTACCTGCGCAGTCTTGCAAAAGCACAAATATCTCTCTATTCTAAAGTCGTATGAACAACGGTTTGATGTGTTGGAAACTAGACTCCTATACCTCCGATTTTCTAGGTCGTGGTTCCCATAACTCTTTATAGATTGTGAGAAAACCTTCGAGACATTTGGCCCAAATTTTAGAGAAGTATTTAAAAAGGAACTTACGATAACTTTTGCCAACTTTTATTTTGCCACTTACCTAACTTTAAAACATGAGATACAACCCTTGAACACTTAAAATATGACATACCACATCATTATTAATTTATTACTCACCCTCTTTGTCTTTTCACGAAGGTACGAGTTAAATTAGAGTTCGGAAAAGTGGGGGTGTTACATCCTCACCTCTTAGAAACATTCATCCTCGAATGAAAAAGCTAAGCCACGCGGTTAAGTCCGTACTAGTTTCCAAAATTTGGCAAAGTGTACTCTATACCCATAATATCCAGGAACCTAAAATGCAGAAGATTCCAACCTAAGCACCTCACAGGACGATACAAATAGCTAAGCACCATAGTTCCGCAATAATAGTACAAGAAAAATATAACAACAATAATAAGCAATAATAAAAAAACTAAATGGATATCCTACCTCACTGTGCTAATCAAGATTGATATTTTTACCACTATGGGATCTAAAAGAACTGAGGATATCTGGATCTCATGTCAACCTCGGCTTCCCACGTCACCTCTTCCCTATTTTTGTTTCTCCATAGTACTTTAACAGAAGTCACATCTTTGGTCTTCAACCTTCGGATATGTCGATCTAATATTGCAACTGGAGTTTCCTCATGGGACAACTCCTTTGTGATCTGAACATCCTCAACAGGGACAACCCTAGAAGGGTCTCCTATGCATTTCCGTAGCATCGATATATGGAATACCTGATGAACCGATTCTAGCCCCGATTGCAACTCTAACTCATAAGACACTTGTCCTATCCTATGAAGGATCCGGTATGGCCCAATGAATCTTGGACTAAGCTTGCACTTCTTTCCATATCTCATAACACCCTTCGTAGGTGAGACTTTTAAGAATACCCAGTCAACAACACAAAACTCTAAATCTCTTCGCAGTACATCTGACTATGACTTTTGGCGACTTTGAACAGTCAATAAACTTTCTCGGATGAGCTTAACCCACTCCATTGTCTGTTGGACAAGGTCGGGTCCAACCAACCGTGACTCATCTACCTCAAACAAGCCAATAGGGGATATGAATTTCCGACCGTAAAAAGCCTCATAAGGTGCCATCCTGATGCTAGAATTATAACTATTGTTATATGCAAACCCAATAAGAGGTAAGTGGTCATCCCAACTTCCATGAAAGTCTAGCATGCATGCCCGTAGAATGTCCTCAAGTGTTAAAATTGTGCATTCAACTTGGCCATCTGTCTGAGGGTGAAAGGCTATACTGAGATTAACTTGTGTCCCTAATCCTTTCTGGAAAGACTTCTAGAAGTTAGCTGTAAATTGTGCTCCTCTATCCGAGATAATAGATATTGGGACACCGTGCAACTTAACAATCTCTCGGACGTAAAGCCCTGCATAATCTTTAGCTGTGAAAGTAGTCTTGACCGATAAGAAGTGGGCTGATTTTATTAACCGATCAACAATAACCCAAATAGAGTCAAACTTACACCGCGATCGAGGTAGCCCGTAATAAAATCCATATTAATTACCTCCCACTTCCATAAAGGAATGACTATCTCCTGGACCAGCACAACAGGCTTCTGGTTCTCAATCCTAACCTGTTGGCAGTTAGGACAGTGTGCCACAAACTCAGCAACATCCTTCTTTTTCCCATGCCACCAATATATTTCTTTGATATCATGGTACATCTTCATCGATCCAGGTTGAATAGAATACAGGTAATGGTGTGTATTTACCATAATCTGTTGTCGAAGCCCTACCACATTTGGAACACATAGTCATCCTCTATATCTGAGAACTCCAACTCCTGCTATATCAAAGGCTACCAACTCCTTATCATGAACTTTGCCTCTGAGGTTCTCTAAGTAGGGATCCTCATGCTGTCGTGCCTTCACTTCCATGATTGAATATGATACAATTATGTTCTAAACTCTAACCCCACTATCACTTGCCTCTTCTAATTTGACTCCTAAGTTGGCTAGTTGATGAAATTCTCGAGCTAATTCACGCCTATGAATACCTAAATATGATAAAATTCCCATTCATCTATGACTGAGGGAATCAACTACCACATGTGCCTTCACTGAATGATATAAAATATCTACGTCGTAGTCTTTCAGTAACTCAAGCCATCAACGTTGTCAGAGATTCAATTCTTTCAGTCTAAAGATATACTAAAGGCTCTTAAGATCTGTAAAAATGTCCACATGAATGCCATATAGATAGTGTCTCCAGATCTTCAGTGCATGCACAACCACAACCAACTCTAAGTCGTAAGTTGGGTAGTTCTTCTCATGCTTTCTCAACTGCCTTGAAGCATATGTGATCACCTTACCATGTTGCATCAGAACATATCCTAACACAATACTAGAAGCATCATAGTATGATGAGTCCACAAATTGGATTCATTTAGGGCTATATTTTGATAGAATTAGTGTCCTCAAATGCATATTTTGTCTTAATATCTGATGAAAACCTTTAAATTTCAGGTATTTAGAGTTTGAGGGAAAGCATGGACACTACTTAGCAAAAAGGAACAAAGGCACTGAATGAACAAAGAAATGAAGATCTGAGAATCGTCGAACGAGTTCGACGAGTCGCCAAAAGGTCTTATCTTCGCCTTTTGTTCTAGTGTGCGCTCACCTGAAGGAAAGGATCAAATCAGCGGTGAAAATGAGTAGTTGGCATGTCGCCGAGCAGTTCCACGAAGCAGTACTATGTCGCCTAATGATCCAAAACATGATGATGCTGAAGGCTAATGCAAGACAGGGATAAACTAGAACAAAGGGCGGATCACCGAGTTGATCGGCGATTCCGACTAACTTAGCCGAGTGATCCTTCGCAGCATAGATTCTTGTAAACTGTAAATACTCGTTGAGAATTATTATTCTAGTATTAAATTTTTAGCTTTGAACAGTAATTTTTCAGACTTTGCTTCTATTTAAGAGTTCTAAGTTTGGAGAGGGTTTTGAAGAACTTGAAGGTTCAAAGGGTTTCAACTCCAATATTTTTGACTTGGGTCTTGTGGATTCTTCACTCTTGACTCTTTTTTAGACTTAAATCTTCATACCCATTTGAATGCAAACTCATATTGGTATAAATTTCTATCTCTTATACATGTCTAGCTAAAACCCCAATTCATGGGGTGTGATTTTGTGAATATGGGTTAAGTTAATTGTTTGGTCTTTCTTGCTAACAGTTTAATCATTGTTTAAATGTGATTTCGTTTAGTAGTTGTGTTGGAACTTAATGAAATTGTAGTTGTTAAAATGATTTCACCTTTGTGTTTTTGGCTTGCTCGAGAGAGAGCTCGTAAAACTAAGACTATTAAATTGATGGACGGTGGGATTGGGTCGACATGAGGTTCAACTCGAGAGAGTGAACCCTAGTCCTTCTCCCACACACTCAGCTCGAGAGAGTGAGTGGGCTAAGGCGGAGGTTGTTCTTCATGCGACAACTCGGTGTTCGAGAGAAACTGAGTTGATTCGGGGTAAGTTGCTCGAGAGAGAATTTACCCCCACTATGGTCTAACTTAGTCACAAATATTCAACAAATTTACTATCAAAAGCATGTACCCAATGATCTAGTTTAACCCGTATTCCTATCACACCCCAAGAATCTCATATTTTTGCTGATTTTTGCATACTTGTTACAAACCCCCATTGTTAATTGACACTTTTGTGTCACCTCTTAGATTTAGTATGTTTTTATTTGACAATGTTTTTATCTATGACTAATTAGAACTTAATTTTATTTTTCTATTAATTCTCAAGCCCAGTCCCTTGGAACTCGAACCCAACCCTTGGTTGGGTTACTTTACTATTGTACGATCGTAGACACTTGCATTGGAAGTTGTGTCTTGATTACGCAAACATCAAAATGCTGCCGCTGCCGAGGAGTGCTATTACTTGAGAATTTTTAGTTAAGTTAAATTTTGTTCTTGTTAGTTATAGTGATACTTACTTTATTTGTAGTATTGTTTTGTGTGTTGCTATTTTAAGTAGGGGAAATGACTGAGGAAGAGGTGAATGGTAGCATGGCAGGTCATCGAGATGGTATCGATGATATTAATAGTGTTTGCAACCCAACCCAATCTGGAGAAATAGGTGCAATTTGCATACCACCAACTGATGGGAATGCAATATTTGAGGTCCCGAGACAACAAGGGGGGTTGCCTAGTGACACTATGGCAAACCCCATGAATGAAGTTTGAATATGGACTTGCGTCATGCCACAACGTTAACTAAGGCGCTGCTTGGGAGGCAATCCAAGTTTTATTTTTCTTTGTTTTTAAGTTTGAAATAATGGTGTGTTGAATGTGCAGGACAAACTGTGGAAAGTGTTTGAAAAGTGAATATTGACGAGCTAAAGGTCCAGTCGGCATAGAATCGAAGAGGTCGGCGACCCCGACCTAGACCGTCATTGGACTCAAGACAATTTCAAAGTGGAGTCTATAAAACTCGGCGAGCCCAAGAAATTATTGGTGAATCGCCGACCAGGTCGGCGATCGTGATCTAGTCCGCCGTTTGGACCCCAGATTTCATAGAGGTCCTATAAAACTCGGTGAGGTAAGTAATCAATCAACGTGTCGTCGAGTGGATCGGTGAGCATGACTAATATCGCCGAATGGGCGAGAACTAGATGGTTTATAAAAGGCCAAAGGTTTAAACTTCCATCTCTTTCACTTTTCCTCACTTTCGAACTTCACAAACTCATACCCGCACTTTAGTTTCTATATTTTTGCATTTCTATAGTATTTTAGTCATTGATTTGTGCTCGGATTTGGATTACTTTGCCGCCTAGCATTTCAGTCTTTATTATTCGGCATCTAAGGTTGGTTTCCCAAACCCCACATGTATTTTTGAGAATTTGAACTCTTATGCAAATGATTCTATCTTATTGATGTGTGCTGGGCCTCTCTGATAGGATTAAGTTTCTTGAATGCCTGTTTTAATTTGAAAATCCTGCCCGTAGTGTTTATATTGTTAAAATCCCATATTTTTGTGCCTTAAAATCGGTTAAATCTTGTGGGGTTGTGCTTGCATGTTGTTGAGTCTATTAGGGAGAAGTCTGAGTAACTTGAAGATATGGTAAAGACCAATATTTTCATGCCACCCCAGAAAAGAGTAGAGGGTATCACTATAAATGAAAGGGGATCAAATCCTCCAAAGAAGGGAAGACAAGAACCTCCACCTGGAGATAAAGGCAAGGATATGAGGCCCTTACTGAGACAGATGAGGTCATGGTAGATGTTGCTGGCTCCTAGTGGATATGGTACTGCTAGTCCTTCTGAGGTGAACCGGGTTGAGAGGCCCGAGTCCAGACTTATGCACCAGGCACTGATGCCCAGACAAATGGAGCAACTGCGTAGACATGATCACCTATTTACCTCCCTCTCTGTCTTACTTTATTTTACATTCTGGATATTTTGTTATTTGCATTTGAGGACAAATTATTTTTATTTGTGGTGGGGTGAGACCCACCTTTGTGCATATCTGTTTTGTTTATCTATTTGGGCCTTGTGCTATATTTGTGTTACACTGCTTTTTGTGGAAGGTTTGAGTTGTGGCTCCTTGATTTTAATTGAAAATGATATTTGACCCTTTCAAAAAAAAAATCCACCTCTTGTATGTGTTGAATGTGGCTATTCTTTTGCAAATTTGAGTATCGGTTTTGATCAATACCGATGACTTGAATAGTGTTCATAATCGAACAAACATGAATGTGCGGCTACGATGAGGCAAAATGAAGTTGCATAGACAATATGTGAACTCTTTGCATCTCGTTGTGATTAGCCATGTATCAAATTGATTCTCTTGTGATGACCGTTGCACACTAGCGAAAGTGTGGAGTCTTGTTTGACTTTAGTGTTGATGTCTTGTGTGATGAGCTTACTGTGAACCATGCATGAGTACACCTAGAATTTGCCTTGTTGGTCCGATCGACTAAGTAAGGCTATCTCTTGATATGATCTTAGGCAACTTCGAAGAGTGTGAGCCAATTTGACAGATACCTCTTTTTGGCCTACCTTGTGAACATGTGTGAACCTCTTTTGAACACCCCTTGAGACTTACTCTTCTTTCGAAGAAACTTGATGAAAAATAGACCTTTCTTTATCCATTACCTATAACCCTCATGAAGTTGTTGTTAGTTTGAATAGCCAACTTAGACCAAAAGCCTAAGTTAGGGGTGTGGTGAAAAGAGAAGGCAAATCAAGAAGTGCAAGAAAGTCCCTCTTACCCATGGTTTTGAGAAAAATAGAACCCCTCCATACAAAAAAAAGATAGAAAAGAGAAAGAAAAAGAAAATGAAAAAGAATGAAAATGAAAGTTGTGGAATAATGTACAAAAAAAATGGGGTTCCCAAACAATCCATGGAAAGGGAATAATAGGATGACTTATGAGCACTAAAGAGAATGATGAAGGAAATGGAAAGGAAGTGTTGTGAGCACCACATTTCATGAGGATGAAAGTCACTGAGCCTAACTGACCATACTTTTGCACTCAGCCCCATTACAAGCCTTGAAAAGACCTTTTTGATTTGAGTAAGCCGAAACAAATGTTGATTGGAAAATACGGGTAAACCTATGGGTGAAAGCATGCATTGTGTTCTTCCTTGTGAGAGTGAGCGTTGCATTTGATTTCAGAACTTTAAATGTTTAAACCTTTGTGGGTGAGTATGGAATCATCCTTTCTGTGAGGTCATTCGAATAATTTTGTTGAGCTCAAACTTGCATTTGAAACAAGTATTGCGAGCTTGAGAATCTTTGAGAATGGTGTGTCACAACTTGAATCTTTGGGTACATATTTGATCTTCGCATAAGTAAATTGAGTTTTGTTGTGTGCATTCATGATTGAGTTTTGTGTAGAACTATTCGAGACCTCCTTTTGAACGGCTGAACTTGAGTTTGCTTCAGGACAAGCAAAAGTTTAAGATGAGGGTGTTGATGAGTCCACAAATTGGACTCATTTAGGGCTATATTTCGATAGAATTAGTGTCCTCAAATGCATATTTTGTCTCAATATCTGATGAAAACTCTTAAGTTTTAGGTATTTGGAGTTTGAGGGAAAGCATGGACACTACTTAGCAAAAAGGAACAAAGGCAGATGAAAGAACGAAGAAATGAAAATCTGAGAATCACCGAACTAGTTAGGCGAGTCGCCAAAAGGTCTTATCTTTGCCTTTTGTTCCAGTGTACTGAGCCTTGAAGGAAAGGATCAAAGCGGCGGTGAAAAGAAGCAGTCGGCGTGTCGCCGAGCAGTTCTGCGAAGCAGTACTATGTCGCCTAATGATCCAAAATACGACGATGTTGAAGGCTAACGCAAGACGGTGATGAATTAGACCAAAGGGCGGATCACCGAGTTGATCGGCGATTCCGACTAACTTCGCCGAGTGATCCTTCCCAGCACATATTTTTGAAAACTGTAAATACTCATTGAGAATTATTATTCTAGTATCGAATTTTTATCTTTGAGCAGTAATTTTTCAGATTTTGCTTCTATTTTTGAGTTCTAAGTTTGGAGAGGGTTTTGAAGAACTTGAAGGTTCAAAGGGTTTCAACTCCAACATTTTGGACTTGGGTCTTGTGGATTCTTCACTATTGACTTGTTTTGAGACTTAAATCTTCATACCCATTTGAATGCAAACTCATATTGGTATAAATTTCTATCTCTTATACATGTCTATCTAAAACCCCAATTCTTGGGGTGTGATTCTGTGAATATGGGTTAAGTTAATTGTTGGGTCTTGCTTGCTGATAGTTTAATCGTTATTTAAATGTGATTTCGTTTAGTAGTTGTGTTGGAACTTCATTGTTGTTTCAAATACAATTTCACCTTTGTGTTTTTGGCTTGCTCGAGAGAGAGCTCGTAAAACTAAGACTACTAAATTGATGGCCGATGGGATTGGGTCGACATGAGGTTCAACTCGAGAGAGTGAAATCTAGTCCTTCTCCCACACACTCAGCTCGAGAGAGTGAGTGGGCTAAGGCGGAGGCTGTTCTTCATGCGACAACTCGGTGTTCGAGAGAAACCGAGTTGATTCGGGGTAAGTTTCTCGAGAGAGAATTTACTCCCACTATGGTCTAGCCTAGTAAAAAATATTCAACGAATTTACTATCAAAAGCATGTACCCAATGATCTAGTTTAACCCGTATTCCTATCACATCCCAATAATCTCATCTCCTTGATTAGTACTCTTTGCAGTTTTGCTGATTTTTGCTTACTTATTACAAACCCCCATTGTTAATTGACACTTTTGTGTCACCCCTTAGATTTAGTATGTTTGTATTCGACAATTTTTTTTAGCTATGAGTAATTAGAACTTAATTTTATTTTTCTATTAATTCTCAAGCCCAGTCCCTTGGGACTCGACCCCAACCCTTGGTTGGGTTACTTTACTATTGTACGATCTTAGATACTTGCATTGGAAGTTGTGTCTTGATTATGCAAACATCAGAGTACACTGCATAGCCCTTTGAACCCTTCGGCATTGCTAGGACTCGTGATGATGTCAACCTATCCTTCAGCTCCTGGAAACTATGCTCGCAACTCAGTCCACTGAAACTTAACTGCTTTCTGAGTCAACTTTGTTAGTGGTGCTGAAAGTGAAGAAAACCTCTCTACAAACCTCTGTAGTACCCAGCTAACCCTAAGAAACTACAAACCTCTGTCGGAGTTGTGGGTCTAGGACAAGTCTTCACGGCCTCAATCTTTTGTGGATCAACCATAATACCCGCATCTGATACAATATGGCCTAGGAAAGCCACAGATCTCAACCATAATTATAAAGTTCCTGCTCTCAAAGAACCTGAAGGACTGCTCGCAAATGATCTGCATGCTCAACTTTTGAATGCGAATAGACCAAAATATCATCAATAAATACAATCACAAACGTATCTAGATACGGCCTGAATATTCTATTCATCAGGTCCATAAACACTGCCGGGGCATTGTTAATCCAAAAGACATAACCAAAAACTCAAAATGCCCATATCTAGTTCTAAAAGTTGTCTTCGGAATATCTTTCTCCCGAACTCGTACCTGGGGTACCCTAATTTCAAATCAATCTTTGAGAAGTACTTAGCACCTTGTAGTTGATCAAACAAGTCATTGATTCTCGAAAGGGGATACCTATTCTTTATATTTGCCTTGTTCAGTTGTTGATAATCAATACACATCCTGAGGGAGCCATCTTTTTTTCTCACAAATAATACTGGTGCGCCCCATGGTGAAGGACTGGGCCTGAGAAAGCCTTTATCAAGCAAATCTTTCAGCTGATCCTTTAACTCCTTCAGCTCAGCAGGAGCCATTTTATAAGGAGGGATATATATGAGTTGTGTACCTGGTAGCATATCGATAGCAAATTCATTTTCGCATTGGAGGGATACTAGGAAGCTCATCTGGAAATTCATCTAGAAACTCATTAACTACCAGAATAGACTAAAGAGTCGGTGGTTCTGCATTATATCATGAATGCAAATAAGATGGTAAATACAACCCTTAGTAATCATCCTCCTCGCCTTAAGATAGGAATTAAACCTACCTTTCGGTGTTGCTGTATCGCCTTTCCATTCCCGAACTACCTCTCCTGGAAAGTGGAATCTAACAATCTTTGTCCGACACTCAACATCAGCATAACAAGATGCTAACCAGTTCATACCCATAATGACGTCGAAATCGACCATCTCTAACTCTACCAGGTCTACAGAGGTCTGACGGTCAATAATTTCTACCGTGCAACCTCGATAGACTCTCTTGAAAATAATAGAGTCACCAACTGGTGTAGATATAATAAAGGGCCGATATAATGACTCTGCTACTATACATAACTTCCCCGCAATAAATGGAGTAACATAAGACAAAGTAGATCTAGGATCTATCAAGCATAAACACAATGGGAGAAAATAATTAATGCACCTGTGACAACATCTGGTGATGACTCTGAGTCATGTCGGCCGGCTAGTGAATATGTACGGTTCTGGCCACTACCATAACTAGATGCTCCCTCTCTGCCTCCACCTCTGTCTCTACCTGTTGAAGTATGGGGTCCACGCCATGTAGGCTGTGCTGATGAGGAGGAACCTACTACTGACCCGGTAGACGTCTATACAACCCTAACCTATGGTGGGTCAGTTTGTCCACCCCCCCTCCCGTCCACAAGAATAACAACTTGTGGAACCCTGCCTGCACCTCCCGAAATGCATCCTATCGCAAGTAGCGCAATGTGGTGGGGCAGTCCTAGCCTGGCTTGAACCCCTCTGCTGCTGAGAGCCTGATGCTTGTGAACCCTAACCTGGGCCTAACTGTCCCTGACAATCAAACCACTACCCTGGAACTATTGTTGCGGAGGTCTAGGTGGCATACTAGAATATCAGGGTCTGGGACCACCCTGAAAATCTCCCTGTGAACCAAGAAGCCTAGCCTTCTTCTGTCTCTCTCCCTCGACCCTCACATTCATATACTGCAGATGTCGGTGATCCTTTATGCCCTCTGCAAAGGCCTGAATTCGTGAGATATCCATATTATCATTTAGTGCAACGGTAGAACAAGCATTGATATAGTCCGAGTCAATCCCTCCCATAAATCTACGCACCCTGTCATGCATCGTATCAACAAATGCTGGTGTATATCTATCTAATGAATCAAATCTCAGCCCGTACTCTCGAACACTCATTCTATCATGTCGAATGTTTAGAAACTGGTCCACCCGGGCATCCCTAATCTCTTGAGGCAAATAGTGATCTATGAAAGCTTCTGTAAAGCTATCCTAAGTGGGTAGATATACATCTTTTCCCGTAGATCTCTCCTAACTTTCATACCACAATAATGCAACATCACGTATTTGAAATGCAGCTAACTCAACTGATTCAGTTGCTGAGGCATGTATGACTCTGAAGATTCTATGAAGCTGATCAACAAAGTATTGAGGGTCCTCTCTGCGATCTGTACCTGTAAACTGTGGAAGATTCAAGGCAAGAAATTCATGAGCTCTCAAACTTCCGGTCCTATCAGAAGGTCCAGCAACATATGGCACAACTGGCTCGCGCTGTGCAACTACTAACTGTGCTAACATCTCTTGAAATATTGATCAGATGGAATATGAGGAACTAGAGGTTGTACTGCTGGGTATCCGGGGGGTCCTGTAGCCCTTAGAGGCTTCTAAAGCGGTGGTGAAGCTATAGGGGGCCGAGAAGATGTATCCCCCTGGGTCGCACAATGGGCTACCTCCACCTGTGGTACCTTGTCGGTACCCTCGCCTGCAGCTGTATCTAGATCTTGTCTAGTTGTGGTCTGTCTGGTGTTAGCCCTCTTTATCTGCATACAATTATCAATTATAAGCCAGAAACCTCAACCCTTAAGACACCGTTCTATTGCACGAGGTGAGCAAAAGAAGGATAGTCATTCTAAGATGCTCGGAAGATTTTTGCTTATCGAATGTGGTGCAGAACACATTTATAAACAAGACTCTACTAGACGTGGCTTGCAGACTCCCTCGGATACGACGTTGCTCTGATACCAAGTTTGTCACGCCCCAAACTCAAGAGGCGCAACTTCCTCCTAATGCCAAAACTCTGGCCCGAGCCAACCCTGCTGAACCATTTCTAACTAGCGCATGTCAGTCACACGCAATCAAGAAAACAAACAAGTATATCTTGGCTTAAAACTAAGCCCTAGGTCGACAAGGCCCCGTTCAACAGATCTATAAAATAAACAGCTACTCCCAAGAGTTCATATAAAGAAATAGAAATCTAGCACATAAGTCCTGATTGGGCTATCGAGGCCACCATGATCTCTATACCAAAACTCAAAGCAGGTATATATCAAGACAATACATCAAACAACTCACAAGCTTCAGCAACCAACAAACTAGGCCAGCATGGCCATAACGTATCGATACACCCCACACACTAGTATGCAGGCCTCTAAGAGTGGTAAAGATTGACGGGATAGGGCCCCTGCCTACCCATAAAAATATATACAAAAAAAGCTAATGAACCTCCCAACTCTGGCAGCTCCGGTGAAAAGGGGCTAGCCAACTAGATAGAAGTTCATCCTGCTGCTGAATAGGTCTACTGGTCGTCTGTCGGGACCTGCATGGATGAATACAGCGCCCCCAGGTAATGGGGCGTAAGTAGGAAATAATGTACAGAGTATGAAAGGCTATACACTAAATGAGCAAGTATCATAATATACCAAAAGCAATCAGGTAAGGAAATCAAAATTTAGATATGCCTGCTAACCCACTACTAGATCTAAAAATACAAAAATGATGAAACAGCAACCTGACCAATCCCCCATAATATCGGCAGGTACAAACAACACACCACCTACCTAGGCCCCCATAAGCCCAGAAGGTGCCAAATCAATCTACATACCCCTATCGGTAGCCCCTTGTCTTTGTAAGAAGTCACATAGCCTATTTTGGCAACGATATAGCCCCGTAGGCAGCACATATCCCTCTTAGGCAACATCATAGCTCTGTGGGCTGCACACATCCCTTTTTTGCATCGACATAGCCCTGTAGGCAACACATATCCCTCTTTGGCATCAAAATAACCCCGTAGGCAACACATAACACCCTTTGGCCTCAATATAGCCCCGTGGGCAACACATACCCCTCTTAGGCAGTAACATAGTCCTCTTAGACAACATTATATCCCTCATAGGCAGTTCATAGCTCAACAACTAACAACAATAGCCCCAAGGGAGACAACAAACAATTGAATAGGCTAATGGTGAGCAATTTAGCTTTAAACAATATATATGAATAGTATCCAAGTATTTCCTAACTTAGGGTCATTCTTACCAGATTATGAGTCCCTAAAATGAGGGTTTATAACCACTCAATCATCCAATCACTCACAATTACATCTACAAGATCACTAACATTAACTACCCTATTATATCACTCCCAAGCTCTAAGGAAACATGCCGAACGAAGGGAATAGCCTTAACATACCTTTTCCTTTATAATTTATGTTGAAAATACCTCTTCTACATCACTACAACACTAAAAAAAAGTAAAATCAATCAGTAATTAAGGACAAGAATTACTTCGACAATTCGACAATCGATACGGATTACTATCATAAATTACTATCTAAGGGCTAAGGTATCCATAAACCGATAAAATTTGGTTCCTACCTTTCTTTACACGCCTAGAACACTTGAATAATATCAAAACACTAAAAATAACCTGCTTCCACAACCTCCACCGAGCTACACCACTCAATTCACCATGAAAACTATACCAAAATGACGAGCTCGCGACGTAGGGAAATTTTTAATAAGGAAAAAAGGAGAGATCATGAACACACAAGGATGATTTGAGGAGTAATTCTCTTATTTTTGTGGGTTTCTTACGAGCTGGAATGAAGAAAAATGAAGAAGATGCTATCTTATAAGGTTCCACCGACCTAGGGGACCCACCTCACGTGCCTGCTTGCATAGTCCCCAAAAAATGTGAATATCTCTCTATTTTGAAGTTGTATGAATGAACGGTTTGATGCATTGAAAACTAGACTCGTAGACCTTTGATTTGCTAGGTCGTGGCCCCCATAACTCTATAGAATTTGAGAAAACCTTCGAGATATTTGACCCAAATTTCAGAGAAGTATTTAAAAAGGAACTTACGATAACTTTTGCTACCTTTTATTTTGCCACTTACCTAACTTCAAAACTTGATATACAACCCTTGAACACTTAAAATATAACATACCACATCATTATTAATTTATTATTCACCATATTTGTCTTTCCACGAAGGTACGAGTTAAATTAGAGTTCCATAAAGTTGGGGTGTTACAATCCTGCTAATCTAAATCCCATTATGTAGGAGGGTCCTGCTAATCCCATTGTTCAGGAGGATCCTGCTAGTTCCATTATTAGGATGGTCCTGCTAATATAAATCCAATATGTAGGAGAATCCTAATAATCGCATTGTCCAGGAGGGTCTTTCTAGTCCCATTATGAGGAGGGTCCTGCTAGTCCCATTATGAGGAGGGTCCTGCTAATACTATGTCCCATTATTCAGAAATATCTTACTAAACATAATCATCATTTGAAATCACCACAACATTTTTTATTTTTAGCCAATTTGCACCAAAAAATATATTTTATGAGTTATTAGCATGAATGAGAAATGCTTGTACCAAAAGAAAAATGCAAGACAATATGCAATTAGGGAGTTTTTTCCCTAGAAATAAAAGATGATAGGATGTTCGTTCTCTAGAATGCCTCTAAAGTGTTTGTTTTCTAAGGTCAAAACACAATTATGGTGTTTGTTCCCTAAAAATGAAAGATCACAAGGTGTTTTCTCCATAAGGTAAAAATGCAACTAGGGTGTTAGTGATTTTTTTGAAAACAAATAAAAATATGCCAGTTTTGGAAACTAAGGAACTTTGAAACTCTTTTTAATTTATCTTTTTTTTTTAAAATAAAATAAAAAATGATCCAATTATGATCTTTCAAGGATATAAAATTTCATTTATTGAGATCGAGCCCCATTGAAGGACTGCCTACGTATCCTGCATAGCAAGAATTAGGTCAAACGTAGTTTATTTTAACACAAATTATTTATATATATTTTTTTTTATTTACAAAAGACATCTTTAAAAAAAATACTAGAGGATTAAGAGAAATAAATAAATTCATGGTTAACAATGTCTTAACATTAATTGGTACCCATAATTAGTATTATGCATAAGAATCACTTTTAACTACTTTCAAATAAATTTGAGATCAACTTTGAGTAATCCCTATAGTTTCAAATGGTATCTCAACATACTTAAATATTTACAAGATTAGTTCATCTTGCATAAATTAAAGGATTCACATTATTCATATCCTCATGTTTCAAATGCCCTCTCAACAAATTAAGTCCTACTTTACACAAGAGAAATGTTTTGATATTAGGACGTTTTAGAAGTCACTCACACTCAAAAAGATGTTCAATGCATGAGATTGTGATACCATATGCTTGACACTCGTGTAAGTATCCACTAATGTGAGAACACTAAAAATGAGATCAAATAGTACTTGTCATTGGCTTGTAATGTAGGATTAGATAAAGGTAGGCCATTTATTTGGGATAAAGTGATTGTTTCCTCCTTAAATTTTGCACAATGCTCTCAATATTTTTTCATTTTAGCATTTGACCTTCGTTTTCTCAAAAGCTTCTCCTCATTTATTTTCTTCTTTTTCCCCCCTAATTTTCTCTCCTTTTTGTTGGAGATTTTTTTTCATTTTTCATTCTAGCTTTTCTCTGTCATTTTTTTTAACTTTCGCATATTTCGCCTTTTCACTTTGTTACCCAACTTAGATCGTTGACACTGTGTAGATAATTGATAGTGCGCTCAAGAAGGTGGGACCAAGGGATAGTGCATTTATGCACTCAAAAGGATATATGCAAAGATGTGGTTATCCAAATAAAATGGTTTCAGGCCCGAAATGGGAGTTCTATGGATAACATGTCATTTGGTAGGATTGGAAGGCACAATCAGATCAAAGAAAGCCTATAATCCGTTCCCAAGTTAAATGTTGCATAAAATTTTACCTCAACCTACATTCGGGCCAAGTTCTAGATCAACAAAGTCATGCCTTTTAATTTTTTATCTAAAACTCACCACACTATTCACATGAAACAATGAGGTTGAATAGTTTTATGCCTTAACTTTAAACAAGATAATTTTTCAAGTAATATATAAATAAATTAAGAGGAACTAAATGAAGTTTATAAGTCACAACATAGTTGGTTTGTCTTGCCAAATAGTTTAACATTTTTTCTTTTCTTATGCATACTCCTAAGTATGTTGGTACCATCCAAGTCAAGAATTATTATTTTTAAAGAAAAAATCTTTTAAAGAAACATTTTTTTATCTCCCCCTTTTTTAGATTTTAAAAACAAGGGAGACAAATGTTTTTATTCAAATTTGAATAATAATTAAAAAAAGACTTTTTTTGGCCCTAGTTTTTGTGACGAGGACTTTCTAGTTTTTTTTTGGTTGGACCGGACCTCAGAATAAGGCTGCGTACGTATCTTTTCAAAACAAGAATCAGGTCAAACGTAGTTCATGAAGATTATAATTACAACATTATTTTTAATAAGAAATACTTCTCTTTCTTAAGATTTTTTTAAAATAATGTAACACCTCGGAAATTAGTGGGCTAAAACTAGAGCTAAATGTTGGGGTTAGAGTCAAGGAAGTGGGCAAGGGCCAAAGGAGAGGACTAGGGCATTCCACTCTCCCCTAGACACTGCCTTAGTGACCACGACCACCACCACGGCTTGTGGTGGGGACCACGACTCGTGGTGTTGTCCGTGGTGGGCTAGGCAGTGTGCTCGCCAAGCTTCCCAAAGTGAGACCCTCCACCGCGAGCCACTTGACGGCTCGTGAAGGCCACCAAGGGATGTGGGAGCGGTCGTGGTATTCACTTAGCCTCTAGGGGCAAGTCATGGAGACCTAGACACTACCTCAAGGTCCATGGAGTTGATCACGGATCGTGGGGCCTCTTATTGTCCCTGGGCATGTCACTTAAATGAAGGGTTATTTTGGAAAATTCCGGTTTAAGTCCAATTAAAGTGAAGTCAGTTTGGGTGAGTTTAGGGTCACTATATAAGTCATTTTAAAGTCAAATTCACCTAAACTAAGTCATATTTTAAGAACACCCAAATAATTCCCAAAGTTCATCTGCTCTTCAAAAATTCTCTCTCTAGAACTTCAAGGAAGAAAAAGAAGGAAAAAGGTGGAGCTAGGGTTCAAGAAGCAAAGTTTTCACACCAATTTCATTTGGGTCATTGCTAAGGTATGGTATCTCTTCATACATGGATAGAATTCATCATGGAGTCCCTTCAAAACCCCAATTTCAAAGATAGAAATTCCCCAAAAGGTAGGGTTTGTTTCCAAGTCATGGGTTCCTTTCAAAAACGATTCCAATGCATGAATTACTTTATGTTATGATTGAATTGATTGTTTATTATGGTTTTTATGTTTAATTCCCCAAGAACCCATGAAATCCACTTATTTCCAAATATGATCTTGTGATGTGGGTTTGTTGATAAAAAAGGATATTATGAGTTTATGCTTGTAGTAATTGAGTTTGTTATTATCCATGTCTAATGTAATGAATTATAGATGTGTTGATTGAATATGATCTATGGTCCTTGAAGCGCAAAGTATGAGAATTATGCCTGATTATGAGATTTAGGTATATGCTTTAAGATCACTTTGAGAGTAAAGTGATTATGATTATGATCTTGTGTGTGGTGTTGAAAGGTTATTCTCATCTACACACCTATGTATGAATATGATATGATGTGAAAGGTTTTTCATAATATGATGATTCTAAGGTTGAAAGGCCATTCTCACCTATTGAATCTATGAGCTATAGTATGAATTATGTTGGTTGAGTGTCAAGACATTCTTCCATGAATATGAATTTTAAGTCAACACTTAATATGTAATCCGTGGGAATTAATGCTTAGCACCGAGTGTATATGAATATGAGATGGAAGCTTGTACGCTAGTTGAGTCCGGCTTCCCAATGAAAGATTTTACATTAGTTGAGTCCGGCTTTCCAAGTGGGTTCCTTATACCTTAGTTGAGTCCGGGTTCCCAAAGTATGTATCTCATGAGATGGAAACCCTCTACCTTAGTTGAGTCCGGGTTTCTAGTAGCAATCTCCTTATCCCATAAACTATGTGCCCTCATAGGTTATTAGCTAGTGGATCCACCTAAGCTAAGATTATGGTTTTATCTTAGGCAAGTAGAACAACCCCTTTTCGTTGTGGAGTAGACACTTGATTCCATGGTAAGCTCACATGGTCTATGTCGGTTAAATCTTATTCCCTACTATGATATTATGAACAAGAATATGAATTATGAACTATAGTTATTCAAGAAGCTTTACTTAGTATGGGTGAGATTATGGAGTCTTATTCATGCATTGCACAAATATGCTTTGAGGGTATTTTTGGTATGTTCCTCTCATGTTATGATGATCTATGTAGTGAATATCTTTATGACTTATGCTTTTCCATTATCTTCAAAATGATGTTTTAACTTAGTAAATTGCATGCATTCAACTAAAATATCTCCTTTAGCATATTTTCATGGTTTTATGCATGGCTATCATACTTAGTGCATTTCTATACTAACTCATGCTTTTCCTACATTTTCCCCAAGTGTAGGACCCGTTTCTCAAGGTGATCGTCATTGTGGCTAAAACTTGTATTTGCTTATTCTCCTAGCTTGTTGGTGAGTCCTCATGATTCAAGAACGGATGTTATCTTTGTAGATCATTTCCTTGTATTTACTTTTCGAATTATGTTGTATGTGTTGTGACCCTATTGGATTCAAGTATTGTAATAGATGGCTATATTGAGACAAGTCTAGACTTCCACTTTCCTTCATAAAAAATTTGGACTTGAAATGCATTTTTACTCTTATTGTTCTAATGCGCTATGTTATGATATGATAATTCGCTTACATGGTGCCTTTCGGGGTTCTATGTGCCTTGTTACATGTAGGGGGTACCCCTGGGTCATGACAAATAAGGATCACCGAACTTGAGGAGGGTTGCCTACATATCTCATTGAGTTGAGAATCAAGTGTGCGTAGTTTGTTCATATTAGACAGTAAAAACATTTAAGATATTAAAATTTCATGTAGCACATAAAATTATTTAAGTGGTCAAGTAAGAGAGGGATACTTGTCATAGACGGACCCAAATTTTGTTTCAGGTCTCACTACGTCAAAAATGCAAATGATGCAAATAAGTGAAGCCTACTAATGATAACCCTGTCTATGTTCCAATTTTACTAGGTTCAAACCTGAAGGAGATCGATATCTATATAGGCTTACCCGAGTGGACAACTCAATCTAGGGAGGGACAACTTATTAGTAGCAGCGCTATTCGGACTTCATTTCTGGTCCATCCCCACCTAACAAGTGTGACTAAAATCCTTCAATGGGTGTCAACACACTCCAACTTTATCTCAAAAGAAAGTGGGATGCATAACTTCATTCCCTGCTACCATATTTTTAGAGACTCAGATGCTTGCGACAGAAAAGACAATTTATTACAATTCAACAATATAAAAGCGATAAATGAGAAGCAAGTGGCATATTAGGCTATCATACACAATATATCCAAGAAATACAATAATAAAATCAAGTAAAAATCAATATAACAAAGCTTGAATTCTGGTTAATCCCCAGCAGAGTCGTTAGAGATGTCACACCCCTTTTTTTCGCACAGAGGAAGGCTTTTCCAATTTAAGTGACGGTATTGATTAGGAATTTTTTTTCCAGAGTCGCCACTTGGAATTGAGTTATGGTGTTCCGAGTCACCTTTTTGTTTAATCCCTAATCAAAAGGAAATGACTCTTTATTTTGTCTGCGAACTAGAAATTTGGGCAAGGAATTCAGTTGACCGAGGGGAAGGTATTAGGCATCCCTCGAGTTTCGTGGTTCTAACATGATTCTTTTTATTGACTTATACTTATTTTTAAATTATTTTTGGATATATTTTATATGCTACAGTTTCACTCATTTTTTTATTGTTGAACTTTTATTTGGTCTCAACCTATATACGTATCCGCATTCTTGGTCTTGACGTTTAGAGATATAATTGTCTTCTTTGCATCACACTTATTAAATTTATATAAAAGTGTTATTTTAAATTAATGAAATATAATTATATTATTGGACAAGGTGCGTCACCGCATCCTTGAGTTTATTTTAATGTCTCAAGAAAAAGATGTGTAACCACATTCTTAATCGAAACAAATAATTTTAACGGGTCATATATTCATCCTAATGCTTACCTATTGCTAGCAAGCTTAAGCGTAATATTAGTGACTAAATTATTTTATACTATTTATATTCATGAATACTATTTAAATAATACAAGTCTAAAATCTTAAAAAAATAAAAAAGTTATTTCATATTCAAATTTGATATAGATGCATTTACATCTTAAGTATACTTGCAAGTTATAACAAAAGAAAAAATAAAATAAAAATATAAATGTGTAACTTTCCCTCTTTTATTTTTTTAAAAATAAACATTTTTAATCTTACATAAATTTTACTAAACAAACTATTAGAATAATTCTTTCAGGCATTTAGATGAATATAAAAAGTACTTAATTGATAGTAGCTTATTGTACAAGATGGAAGATAACATTATTGGGCAAGTATTTTAATATTATAGCATCAAAGTTCAACACGCACAAAATTTGAGCAACTTCATAGCATTGGAATCAAGTCTTATATAATCATGAAATAAAACAATAAAAATAAAATTAAAGTAAGTGTTAGGTCTTGTGAAAATTATTTCACGAGAAAAAAAGATTACAATTAAGAACCACGAACTCAAAACCGCAAACGAGACCTCAAAACTCCAACTTTAATTCTCGGTATGACTTTTTTCGGCGTTTCTTTTTTGGTTGTTATGCGTGTGTGTTTTTCTTTGGGACCAAATGTGTATGCTTGTGTGATGGTGGAATCTCAAAAAATGGGTGGGTTATGTGTATTGATTTATACATATGTTGCTAATTGTCTGTTTTTTTTTCTATGCATTTGTATGGGGAATTTTGAGTTGTGGTATTTTTTGTGTTTGATAATATGTTTGTTGGCAGGGAAAAGTTTGGATGTTGCTTTTTTTTCCAGATGTGTGCGTGTATGTATGTTGATGTTGTAGTCTGTAGTAGTAGTATGTGTATAGGTTGAGTGTTGCTGTTAGTTGTAGTATAGGTGTAGTACGTGTGTGTTGTGTGCAAATGGTGGGGCGTACTGGTAGGTAGTGGAGTGGAGTCGGGGTAGCGGGGCAAGATGTGGGGGAGTGGGTAGATTAATGAGGTTAATTGGGTAGTTTTAGGCTAATAATTATTTTTAATTAAATTATATATAAAATATTATAATAATAATAATATTAAATTACTATCTTGAACTAATAAAATATAAGAAAAGTTAAATAGTTAATAAAAAATATATAATTAAGAAACACTAGCTTATTTATTATATCTAATTAAAAGAAAACATATAGTTTTTTGTAGTTTTCAAATCTTTTAAAATAAACTTACTAAAATTGTAGTTTTCAAATCTTTTAAAATAAACTTACTAAAATACGATGAAAAATAAAATATTTAATGTAGACTTAGAAGAAATATTTAAGGAATAAAAATGGTGTAAAATCTTATGTATGGTAAAAAATTACGTATCTACAGTTTTCCCCTCTTTGACTGGAAACACAAAGAGTTTTCAGACAAAGAAGTAAACAAAGCGACAAGTTTTGACCGAACTCTTATTTTGAAAGAAAAATATGTGATCGGGTCCTTGTTTTGGACAACCTACATATCCTGAGTCTTAAGGGAATGAGGTCTCGTGTAGTTGAAGAAGATGAAATGTTGAGTTAGAGGTCATGTGACATTCCATCGAGGGTCCAGGTCGGCTCCTATCCTTACATAAAAAATGAAAGCTAATAGTAAAAAATTTAACCACTAAAAATAATGTAAAAAATTTAAGTCCGGTAAAAAATTACGTGTCTATAGTTTGCCCATCTTTGACTAAAAACACGAAGAGTTTGCAGACAAAGAAGTAGTTAACGTGACAAGTTTTAACCAGACTCTTATTTGAAAGGAAAAATGTGACCGAGTCCTTGTTTTGGACATCCTACATATCCCGGGTTATAAGGGAATCATGTCACGCGTAGTTCAAGGAGATGAGGTGATGAGTTGGAAGTTAAGTGAGGTTCCATCGAGGCTCCCGGTCGTGGCTCCTTTCCTTACATAAAAAAAGAAGCTAATAGTCAAAAGGAAAAAAAAAGTACAAGCTCCTATCTATGCGGCTTCTCTTGAATCTTCACTTGAGTCTTGAATTTGAGATATCACCTTAATTTTGGTGAGTATCTTGATCTTGAATGGATTCGATGCTTAACTTGTCACTTAGAGTGAGTTTTTGGCACTCTTCAAAAAGACAATTTGAAAATGCTCTTGAATAATTGATGAGTCCACAGATTGGACTCATTTAGGGCTTTCTTTTAATAGAAATAGTGTCCTCAAATACTTATTTTATCTCAATATCTGATGAAAATGCTGAAGTTTCAGGTATTTGAAGTTTGAGTGGAAGCATGGACACTTAGGCGCAAAAAGGAACGAAAAGGCTGAAAAGAACAAGAAAATGAAGGCCTGAGGATTGCCGAGTTCAATTGGCGAATCGCCGAAGGGTCTCACTTCGCCTTTTATTCCAGTGTGCTGAGCCCTGAAGGAAAGGATCAAGTCAGCGGAAAAAGGGAGCAGTCGGCGTGTCACCGAATAGTTCCGCAAAGCAGTACTATGTCGCCCAATGACACAGAGCTGATGCCGAAGGACGGTGCAAGATGGCGATGAACTACACCAAAAGGCGAATCGCCGACTTGATCAACGATTCCGACTAATGTCGCTGAGTGATCCGCCACAACACATTTTTGAAAACTATAAATACTCGTTGAGAGTTATAGCTTAGTATCAGATTTTAGTATTATATTTTTATTATCAGATTTTGGGATTTAGTACAATTTTTATTTTACTCTCAAGTTTGGAGAGGGTTTTGGAAACTTGAAGAAATGAGTTCAACTTCCCCAAGTTGGAAGTGGGTCTTCTCTATTCATCTTCCTTTTCTTAAATCAAGGTTTAATTTCTTATACCCATTTGATTTCATTATCATTTTAGGTGTATTTTGTTATTTCTTGATGTGTGGCTAAAAACCTCCATTCTTGGGGTGTGATTTAGCAAATATGTGTTGATATTATTGTTGGGTCTTGCTTGCTGGTAGGTTAGATGTATTTTAATGGTGATTTCACTTAGTGGTTGTGGTTTAAGTTAATGGGTTTGTAGTTGCAAATACAAAGCCACCCATGTGTTTTCGGCTTGCCCGAGAGGGAGGTCGCGAAACCAAGACCACTAGACTGATGGCGTAAGGAGTAGGTCGATATGAGGTTCAACCCGAGAGGGTGAGCCCTAGTCCTATAACCTAACACTCAGCTCGAGAGAGTGAGTGGGGGTAAGGTGTAGGCTGGTCTTCATGCGGCAAATTGGTGTCCGAGAGGAATGCATTTGAAACGGGGTAAGTTTCCCGAGAGGGAACTTATTTCCATCTAAAGCTTAGCCTAGTCACTATTATCTTGCAAATTTTCTATCGAAAGCATGTACCCAACTATTTATCTCAACTTTTATTGAGGTCACACCCCAAGAACTCGTCCCCATACTTAATTTTTTTGTTATTTTTGTTGTTTTTACTCACTTGTGACAAAAACCCCAATTTGATATTTGACACTTTTGTGTCCCCCCTTTGATTTACAATGTTTTTAATCGTTAATTTCTTTAGCTACGACTAGTTAGAACTAGATTTTATTTTTCTATCAATTCTCAAAACCGCTCCCTTGGGACACGACCCCAACCCTCAGTTGGGTTACTATATTATCGACGATCGTAGACACTCGAACCGTAGTTAGTGTCGTTGCTCACAATAAGCATCAATGACTGCATGTTTTCTTGATTAGAAGCTGAATAGAAATAGATGTCAGGAAGTCAGGCTGCTACATGCATTGAAGAAGCTGATTCTGGCTATCATGGGATTGATCATTCTAAAAAGAGCTGAAACTTTGTTCTTGAATTTCAAATCCATGTTTTGCTGAAAGAAACCTGAAAACCATCACAATCAAAAGGAATAAACAAAAAAAATTCTCCAGTTTTCACTGTAAAAGTTTTGTGATTTATTAGCAAATGTAAATAAATAAAAAAAAAAAAAAAAAAAAACTCAGACTAGGAAGTACATATCCTAGGAGAAAAATTATCGGTCTCAGACTAGGAAGTGTTTATCCTAGGAGAAAGTAACCAAATCTCATTATGTAGGTGGGTCCTACTAATCCCATTATCCAGGAGGGTCCTGCTACACTAAATCCCATTGTTTAAGAGGGTCCTGCTACCCTAATTCCCATTGTTTAGGAGGGTCCTGCTACCCTAATTCCCATTGTTTAGGAGGGTCCTGCTGTGCTAGTTCCCATTGTTTAGGAGGGTCTTGCTACGCTAATTCCCATTGTTTAGGAGGGTCCTGCTACGAAAATTCCCATTGTTTAGGAGGGTCCTGCTACACTAAATGTCATTGTTTAGGAGGGTCCTGCTACACTAAATCCCATTGTTTAGGAGGGTCCTGTTACACTAAATCCCATTATGAGGAGGGTCTGCTAGTCCCATTGTGAGGAGGGTCCTGATAATCCCATTATGAGGAGGGTCCTGCTAATCCCATTATGAGGAAAGTACTACTAGTCCTATTATGAGGAGGGTCCTGATAATCCCATTATGAGGAGGGTCCTGCTATATAGAATCATCAAATGGAATCATCACAACATTTCTATTTTACCCCAGTTTGCACCATAAAAGTTTTGTGAGTAATTAGAAATGGTAAGCTTCAAAATAATAAATGTCTCAAACTAAGAAGTGTATATATCCCAAGAGAAAGAAAAAAATAATGTTCAGACTAGGAAGTATTTATTCTGAAAGAGAATGGAAAAAAAGTAAACGTCTCAGACTAGGAAGTGATTATCCTAGGAGAAAAAAAAAATGTGATCCATGAATTTTCTTTTCTTGCAATGATTTTCAAATTTGAGGTTTCTAGATAACCTTTATGTTAGCAGCAACATTTTCCTTGTTTGGAAAAAGAAAGAAGAAGAAAAAGTGAGTTTTTTTTTCCGGTGGTGGTCGGTGTGTGGCATTGGCTTTGAAGATTATTGCTCCTGTTATTGCAATGTTGAACCATATCAGCTGGGGCAGACTATTTTCATTTTCTAGTCAGCCCACCTTGATAATCTTGAAAACAACTCTAATTGTTCAGAACTTCAAACTTCAGATTTGTCATATTGTTTCCACCCCCCAACAATAATTGAATCTTCTTTCATAGAAATTCTCAAAAATTGTCAATTGTTGACAAGTTACTATGCACATCACTATTTCTTGAATCATGTCATGATGGATGTGCTGACCAAACTTTGTTTTGTGCAATTGAAGAGATGGTAGCAATTTTGAAATCATTTTCTTCTTGCTTAGTGAGACTAACTCAAGATCGAATTGAGCGACACAAAATGAGAAGAAATAATATTTGACCTTTTGAGAAGAAAAAATAAAAAAATAAAAAAATAAAAATAAATGGACTCCATTGATAGTGGTGGTCAATTCTAGTGATCATGACATACAATTTGGATTAAATGGTCTGGTCTGTCCAGTCAATCTAAACTTCATCTTTGTCAAACTTTCAACTTTGAATTCAGACTTCTATAATCCAACTTTTGCACTAGATTTATGACTTAACACTTGACTAGTGGTACCTCGAAAGATTTTCACAGACAAGTCTCTCTCTTTTTGGTTATCTCTCACTTACTATCGTCTAACAGTGCCCTGAGAGTTTTCACCAATAAGACTCTCTCATTTTAAATTTCTCTCAACCCAAATGATCTCCTATAGGGCTTTCGAGGATTTTCCTCGATAAGATTCCCTCATTTTCACTCTTTATGCAAGTGACATGACATTTTTCCTTATATAATCAACACTGAAAGCTTGCTTGACTTGTCATTATTAAAAATTGATCAGAGGGTCTTTCTTTGGATTGTAACGTGCCTTTTGGACAGGGTCACAAAGAAAGAATTGGCATGAAAACTCAAAGATACTGCGTAACAGGGTTAAGACTTACAACTTTTGGAATCGACTCTTTTTTGTAAAAATAAAATAAAATAAAATAAAATAAAATAAAATAATAATAATAATTATTATTATTATTTTTGCCCCAGTTTTTGTGATGAGGACTTTCTAGATTTTTTCTTGGTAGGACCGAACCTCAAAATAAGGTTGCCTACGTATCTTCTCAAAGCAAGAATCAGGTCGAACGTAGTTCAGGAAGTTTGTTCGTTTGTTGTTATTGATTTTTTCAACCTTTTTTTCACTTTTTTTTTCTTCACTCTTTTTTGTGACTTCTATTTATTTTTTATTTTTTTTGAAGTTGTGACTCTTTTTTTTTTAAATTTGTGACTCTTTTTTTTTTTTACTGTATTTTAATTCCAAAAGAGGGGTATGCAAGCAAATAAAATTAAGGCTCAAAAGGGACAACCAAGGATTACACGATGATCGGATAGTAGAATGAAATGTCTTCGCCATATCAATTATTACAAATGTCAAATACAAGCATGCCCTTTAAGATGTAAAAATTATATATTATCTCTTTGCAACGTATGCCTTGATGGATATGTTTATCATTTTTGTTCAATATTTGTCAGCTTGAAATCTCCATTTGAGTAACACCTTCTTGACAAATGGCATACGTCAATTTAAATGAAATTTATTATTTTAACCATTTCTGATACTAAAGGACGTATCAAGGTGTTTAAGTCCTTTATTCATTTCCTCGAATGTATTTCCTCTTTGACTTCTATGTTGTATTCATTCCGTGGCTAGATATAATCTTAAGATCTTACCAAATCCTCTTGCATATCATGCCACAAAAATTGAATTGAAAAGAGATGTATATGTGGAAAGCCAAATAGAACGGGTCACTTTGACACAGAATAAAAATTATATTAAAATAAAAAGACTTGATGACAAGACAACAAACTAAATTTTCGATTACAACTCTATAATAACCCAAACTACGACAAGCCTCAACAAACACACACATAAGAGAAATGATAGAAAGGTCTGACTTACTAAAATAAAATAAAAAAGAATTGCATAGCAGAAATGATGACAAAATAAACCATCCATACACTCTTTTTGAGATAAAAGAAGAGTGTATCTCAATTACCAAGCTTGACTTCTCAGCCACTACTTTGCACGCTAGCATTCATGAAAGCTCCAACATTTTCAATTGTCTTTTCGTGAGAATTGAGAGAATTTTCATATTCTTTGTCATCACATATTATCTCGATGAAGTGTACATCATTATGTGCCGGTAGAGGATTCTTAGTAACATTTGGGGGTCATCATTTTGAACCACAATCATCTTTGTTTGAATCATCTTTTCCACATTTCTTCTTAAATTACGACAATCTTCAGTACTGTGCCCTGGAACATCAGAATGGTATGCACACCGTATTGTAGGATTGAAACCTTTTGCATGTGGATCTAAGTAATTTGGAGGAATTGGTTCTATCATATTCAATTTCTCAAATACAGTTGTGTAAGACTCTCCGATTGGTGTGAAATTGTTCATAGGTATTTGACCTCCCTCAAATCCCTGGCTTGGACGGGGATTATAAGGTGCTCGAAATTTTTGAGAAGAAGGACGAACATTTTGATTTGTTGGCGCTCTCCATTGAGGATAGTTTGGTGGATATGCATATGTTTGTGCACCATAGACTGCATATTGAGGTGGGACAATAGAGTATTGTGTATCTTGCATGGGGAGATAGTGATGGAATTGAGGTGGTGCATATTGATAAACTGGACCTCTTAGACCCTTTTGTGTGTCTCACAACAACATTTGCTACATCTTCCTTCATTTTCTTTCCCCCAAGATTTCCTGATCCATTTTTAATCACTTGTGTTGTGGCTCTCAAGGCAGCTTGACTTACAATCTTTCCAGACTTGATGCCATTTTCCACCATTTCACCAAACTTAATAACTTCGGTGAATGTTTTTCCAACAACGGAAAGTAAATAATGAATGTAGTCAGGTTCTTGCACTTGGAGAAAAATATCAATCATTTCAGACTCTTTCATCGGTGGCTTGACCCTAGCAGCTTGCCCCCTCCACCTAATAGCATATTCACGGAAATTTTCGATTTTCTTTTTCCTCATGTTGGCAAGTGAAGTACGATCTGGAACTATGTCAATGTTATATTGAAATTATTGAACAAAACATCGAGCCAAATCATCCCATGTATGCCAGTTAAAAGTATCATGATCTATGAACCATTCTGAGGCAATTCCCATCAAACTTTCCCCAAAATAAGCCATGAGCAATTCTTCTTTGCTTCCAGCCCCTCTCAATTGATTACAATATCTCTTTAAATGAGCTACTGGATCTCCATGTCCATCATATTTCTCGAACTTTGGAGTTTTAAAATCGACGGGAAGATGAACATGGGAAAACATGCACAAATCATTGAATGAGACACTTTTGTAACCTCCCAATCCTTTCATATCTCTTACACTCTGTTCCAAACTCTTTATTTTTCTAGCCATTTCTTCATGTTCCTCGTTCTTAACAGCTTTTTCAGCTTCAACATGGGAACTATACTGATGAGTGTGAGGGTAAGAGCCTGGAATTTTAAAAGTTAATTCAGGAGTATAATCTCGATCATATTGAACTTTGGGTGGAGGATCGTTGTTGGATTTTGGCTCCATTATAGGTTGCTGAACGACATTAGTCGGTGCAGTTGGAATGAATAGTGGATTACTTGTCATAGGCATACTCAAAGGGCGCACCGTAGAAGTTCCATCTACGTTGGATGCAACGTATAGAGACCGAATCCAGGTGGATAAATTAGATCACTTATCGATACTTGGACAGGGGGTGGCATATTTGTATTTAGATAGTTACGAATTGAAGACGGTGGAGCTTGTCCACTCATCCAAGCTTTGTACATCTTCGCCATTTGCTGTCTTAGTATCCTTACCTCTTCGGCTGACACTATTTCTTGTGACATCATCTGGTTCTGGACGTCATCATGTTCCGACTCATTTCCGTCTTTGTTAGTCATTTTCTTTTTCCCTTTTGACCTTGTATTGTAGGGATGGGATGCCAGATTAACCACAAACCAACCACCTTAATTTAACTGTGCATGGATAATAATGCTTGTTAGGGTTAGACCTTCTTCAGTTATGAGTTGTTTTTTTTAAAAATGATTTAATAATGCATTGATCAAATTCGTTTGATATTGCGTACGTAACACAATTGCGAACATGACTATGATCTTTGCATATTTTTTTTCTAAAACTCAATGACTAAGAGTTTTTTTTATAGATCTTTGAGATAAAATCCTTTAGTTTTTTTTTTATTGAATTATTAAAAACTTATTTTTGATAAAGATTAAAGCTTCTTATTTTTCATTTTTTTTGAATTTTTCTTTTTTTTTGAATAAAGATCACCGAACCCAAAGTGGGTTGCCTACGTATCTCTTTGGGGTGAGAATTAGTTGTGCGTAGTTCGTTCAGATTGAACTTTCCAAAGTATTATGAAATGATACTATTTTGAATTTTTTTTTATCAACTGTACAAAAGAAACTTAAATATTTATTTTTTATTGTAATTTTGTAAAGTAGTGAAATAAAATTCATTTTATTTTTGAAAAGGGTATAATAACTTAAAAACTAATTTTTTTTAATGTTTTCTCCCTTTTTTTTAAATTTTGTAAAAATGAAAAGATAATATTTTCTCTTATTCCATTAATCACACTAAAATGGATCAACTTGCAAAGACTTTCTAAATAAATGCATTTTCATGTAGCATATAAAATGATCTAGATGGTTAAATATGATAGGGGTACATGTCCTAGATGGATCCGACCCCTATGTCGAATCCTACCAAGTCAAATGCATATAATACAAATAAGCGGAGCCTACTAGAGATAACCATGTCTATATTTCAGGTTTAATAGGCTTAAACCTAAAGAGATTAGTGTCTAGACCGGTTTATCCGAGTGGACAACTCGGGCCAGGGAGGGGCAATTTATCGGTAGCAACGCTATTTCGATTTCATTGCTGGTCCAACCCCGCCTAACATGTGTGACTAAAATCCTTCACTGGGTGTCAATACACTCCAGCTTTATCTCAATAGAAAGTAGGATGCATAACTGCATTCCTGTGAATGTGTGTGAGTGTTACTAGAGACTCCGAGTGGTGTACGATAGAAGACAATAATTTATATACAGTTCAACAATATCAAAGCAATAAATGAGCAACAAATAGCATATTAAGTTGTTATACACAATATATTCAAAAATTAATAATAAGCTCAAGTAAAAGTCAATCTAACAAAGCTCAAATGCTGGTTATTCTCCAGCGGAGTCACCAGAGATGTCACACCCCTTTTTGCGCACCGACGAAAGGGTTTTTCCAATTTAAGTGACGGTATTGATTAGAGATTATTTTATTTGTTTCAGAATCGCCACTTGGAATTGAGTTATGGTGTTCCAAGTTACCTTTTTGAATCCCTAATCAATAGGAAATGACTCTTTAGTTTTGGTCTGCGAACCAGAAATTTGGGTAAGAAATTATGTTGATCGAGTGGAAGGTATTAGGCATTCCTCGAGTCCCGTGGTTCTAGCACGGTCTCTTTTATTGACTTGTAGTATCTTGATATATTTTTGGATAATTTGTGTCTATATGCCCTGGTTTGCTTATTTTTTAATTGTTGATTTTTTTATTAGTCTTAAACCGGATGCATAACTGCATTCTCGATCTTGACATTTAGAGATATAACTGTCTTCCCCTCTCGAGTGCACCACCTAATATTCTCAGTTTACAATTTTTAGTTTAAATTTAATAAATTTGACCATTAAAATAATTTGTCCAAGGTGCATAACTGCATTCTTAGATTTCTTTTAAGTGTTTCAAAAAACGATGTGTAACCAAATTCTTAATTGAAACTTATTATTATTATTATTATTATTATTACTACTACTACCATTATTATTATTATTATTATTATGCACATCTTTAAATATCTCAAAAAAGATGTGGAATCACATTTTTTATTGAAATCTACTTTACCATGTGTCTTAACTTGTTTGTATTTTGACACATCTTAAAGCTTGACTAAAAAATTTAACAAAGCAATACGATCTTTAACAAAAATAAAATAAAAAATAAATTTAAAGTTTTACAACAAATATATCCTTTATCATGTTTAATCCAATTTGTTCTTTATTGTTTATATTTATTGAACAAGTGATGGTAAAAATAATAAACAAACACACACCTATCATGTTAAAGATACCATATACATATTAAGGAAAATGAATAAAATTGACAAACAACTTGCATTATAATATGAAGACAACATTTAGATGTACTAATCGTTGTAACACTGAAGCAAGTTTATTCTTACGATATTAATAACCTAGAAGCCTCAACTCTATGCTCAAATACATAAGTGTTCGAATACACTAAATATACAACTCATGATAAGATCCTCACATAAATAAATAACTTTACATATTAATTCAATAATAGCTTTATTCATGCTTGGATTCACAAATAATTTTTTAAAAAAAGAAGTAAAAAAACAGAATATGAATTTGTGCAGTAAAATAGGAGCAAGAACGATATCACCGAATAATAGACATAAAAATCAAAATACGATATTATATAAAATTTATTCTAAATTTAACAATACACATGTTTACCATATTTCAATATTATAATGAAAAAGTTGAACAAACATAAAATTTGAGTCAATTCATAACATTGGAATT
>JAJOOO010006682.1:0-39625 GCA_029582685.1 Solanum piurae | reverse complement strand
ATATCCACTTTTAATGTGTACAGGAAAAAGAGAGGGAAACTAATGACTCTCCATCACTTAAGGAATTTTTTGTGCTTACAAGAAAAAGAAAGCCCAATCGATCATACAAGGATACATATGAAGATACAACTAGTAAAATTGTGAGATTTCTATCTAATTTTTATTTTGTTTGATTTGAATTTGTTTTTTCATATTTACTCTTTATATGTGTACTTGAATTCTCTTGTTTTTTTTAATAATAAAACTCATTATAGGCTGAGATGGAGAATATTGAAATGCAACAAAATGAAGATGGTAATGAGACAATTGATGCATTTGCTTCTGTTAGGGGATCCGAACATCCAGGACGTTTGAGATTATATGGAGCAGGGGTTACAAAAACTACTTTGAAAGGGAAAGTGGGACATTTCAAAGACTCATCAAATACAACAAATGACCTCGTGAAAAAGATGGAAGAGAGAATGGAGGAAAAATTTGAGGAACATAAGGAACAATTTGACCAACAAAAGACCACGATGAGAGAAGAAATTGTAGAAGATGTCATAACAAAACTCCAACGTTCAGGCCTACCAATTGATGTTAATGTTCTAGCAACATTACTTGATGTTTCGTCAACACGAGGAACAAATATTCGGCAAATCCATCGTTCATCTACCAGTAGCAACAATCAAGGTCAGAATCCTCCTGCTTCTTCTTCATTTTCTTCTACTACTGCTTTTGCAGTTTCTTTTTTGGTTCATCTTTATCTATGGCATGTTATGTTAATCTGCTTCTACTTCTTTTTCTTGTGCTACTACACTTGCAATCTTCTTATATTATTGCTGGTGCAACTGTGATCATCTTTTTATTTTTATCGAAGTTGATATTATCGAGATTAGTGTTACTGTTGTTTGCATAATTTAGGAGTATTGAACTAAACTTAAAACATCAATTGACTAAGAAGGTTTTAAAAGGTGTGCTCAAGATCTGGATTGATTTTAGGTGTTGTTGGATTCTAGTAAAAATATACTGACCCTATTTGTTGCTTTTTCCCTTGTGGTTCATCGTTTGTTTCTGATGTATAATGACCGACTTTATTCTTGTTGTATTGCCTCTTGATGTAGCCCCAATTTGTTGCTGTCTCTTGTGTTTAACTGTATAATTTTGATCAACAAATATCATGCTTATGACTGTGTAATCTTTCTAGTTCTGATTCTGAGGATTGTAATTTGTGATTTATCAGAATTCAATGTCTTCCGTCCTTTGGTGGGGATAGCTTGAAAACTGTGGTAATGGATTGAGTTGTCTTGTTCAAGTGCAATGCTTGTAATGTAGTTAGCTAATTGATGTGTTCCTGACTTAGTTGTTCCCTCTCAGCTTCTTCACCTGGTGCTAATTCTTCTAAGTGTTTATTGGCTGCTAAACTGTCCTCATCCATGTACATTGTTATAGCTATATTTTTCGAGTTGTTTCCTGATAGGTTTGGCTCCTCCTCATGAACAGTTAGAGCTTCTACCTCTATGTTAGTACTATCACTTATAGTCTTGGTTTCCTGTGAGTTATTTTCATCATGGCCCCTTTTATCTTTAATCTACTCGTTGTTCTTGAACAGTCTGTCCTCCTTTGGTAAGTCCAGATTATTGTAATTCTCTTCTCCCTTCCAAACTACAATATCAGTAACTTTGTATATTTTTTTTAAAGTTATGTGGTAGTATAGGTTATGTCCAGAAAGAGTAAAAATTAAGAGTTGTGTGTCTTCTTTTCCCTTTTCATTTTTGAACTTCCTCTTTCCTAATTGTTGACCCTTTTGAAATTGTAGGTGAACAAAATAAGCAAAGCGGGGATGAAAGCACTGAAGACATTACTTAAAAGAGAATTGGTTTATCTATATATCTACAAACATTATATTCTAGCACTATTTTTACTTTTTGGCCTAATTTTTGTGAACTTAAATGAATGCCAACTCTTGAACATTTTAGGACTATTTTTGTGTTTGGGCTTAATTTTTGTGAACATCAATGTATGTTAACTCTTGAATTGGAAATCAAGATCATGTGTTTTTATCTTTAATATATGGATGCTACTAGTTGAAGTACATATTGATTTAATATTTTCTATCCTTGTATTATAGTTTATTTCAAAAATAAAGAATATACACAATGGCTACAATAGCCTGCAATAACCATTAAGAAAGTCTATTGCAATAGCTTAATAACACTGTTGCAATAGTTTAGCAGAACCGTTGTAACAACTTAGACCGAGTTGTATAATAAAGTTGTTGCGATAGATCATTTGCAACGGTTCGCAACTATTGCAGCAACCGTAGAAAAGTGTAGTCCTAGACTAAAGAATAATTGTTGCTATAGATAGTGTGTTGCAACGGTTTACAACTGTTGCTATAAAACCGTTACTATAGACATATCGCAACAGGCTTATATGCAACACACCATTTTTCGTTGCCATAATGCAATTGCAACACTCTTTGAGTTTATGTCAATGATTTTTCTTGTGTTGCAACAAACCTATTTTCTAGTAGTGTCTACTCAGTACATGTTGCCCAGTACTGAGCCCTATTTGTGTTTTTCTTTGTTTTCATTTTGTGGAGTGCAACAAGTGTACCAATGACTTCTACTCGCCCTCAACTCTAGCCAGTCTTCCGCACATCAGGTTCAAGGGTGAGCTGTTCATTCAAGCTCGTGTTAGATTCTCTCGGTCATGACATGATGCCCTTAGTTTTTGGACACAACCTATCTTATTCATTTATTTTGGTGTCTTTAATACTCTTAGACTTGGTATTTTGAGAATAGATGTCCTTGATGTGATGATTTTTAGGTTTTGGGGATAATATGTAATAGACTTTAGAGGTTTATTTGATTAGTTACTTTAATAAGTTTTGAGCTTCTGCATTATTGTTGTTATTCGTAGTTGAATTATTGATATAATTTGGGGTTGAAGTCGTTGGTTCACTCACTTTGGAGGTTAAGTGTGGGTGTCACTCATCACTAGTTTTGGGTCGTGTCAGATACAAACTATGTGAACTTTTGATAAATATTTTACTATGTATTTTTCATCATATTCACGTGATAAGAATTACAACTTTAATATGTGAAAAACGCCACATATATATATCCATAGTTAATTCTAGCTTAATTTACATGAAAGGAAATGAATTTAACCGTTAGTTTCTATCAAGAAAACAATTGGAAGGGTGAATCTCACCTTTTTAGGATAGTTAAGGGATGTTGTTTGCTCATTGTGGTAGTAAAAGGATGTTGTTTAAATTTAGAGTATATTTGAGTGATGTTTTTAGCCAAAAACTCTAGATTGCTCATATTTAATAGAATTATTAGGCTTAGTGTTGCCCAAATATAAATGGAACTCTCATTTTTATTTGAAAATGAAGTTGTTAATCTCATTCATACAAATCGTAGAAAAACTAAAAATAAAACAAAAATGGGTGAAAATGAACAATATATATATGTGTTCGCAATAATATATAACATAGACGATAAAATAACACAATTAAAATCTTTCATTCAAAGTAATAATTTTTTAGCAATCTTTATTTAAATTAATTTGAATTTAGACAATTGACAGTATGGATATCTGAGCATATTGCATAAATTATTCAAGTATTATCAAACTCATCATACATTAATAGAAGTTTTGTCGATTAAGTAACACTTACAAGAACAATAACACAATGACAAATAAAAGTAAATTCACAAAACAATGCAAATTTATACAAGAATTACATTAAAATGTGGATTGTTGTAATGACCTGATTCTGTCGTTATAGAAAAGCCATCGGGGAAATTTTTGGGCCGGAAAACTATTTTGTAGTAACTTAAGAATTCCTAGCCTAGTCAACATTTGGACGAAATCGAAGTTAGTGAGGTCTAGATAAATCTGGTACAAATAAGAGATCTAATAATGAATTTGATTGAATGAGTGGATATCTAAAATGTAAAGGAACTCGTACGACTTTACATAATTGAATTCGGGCGAGTAGAGCTCCCGAAACTGATCTTAGCATGAATGGGTAGTTTTTTAGTGTCATGGATTGAAGGTGTGTTGTGAAAAAGAGATTTAAAACTCTAATTCCGACTCTTTGTCTCAGTGTAAGCCGCAAGGGCGGGATTTATTCCGCCAGGGCGGGGCCGCTTTGGCGGGATAGTCGCGAAACCCCAAAAACGTCATTATTTTGCAAACCTCATTGTTACGAGTTAGGAGATGAACCAGGGCGACTTCTTGATTGTTTTTTATTATTCTTAAAGCTAAAGGTAAGGTTTTCACTCCCCGAATCTATTTTTCGATTCGTAGAATGTAAATTCATGGGTAATTATTATTAGGGGAGGGTTTTGGAACTGTTTGGATGGTGGGAAAAGCCCTAGCTGCATAATAGGATCTTGGGTTTAGCATAGGGTTGATCATTTCGATTGTAATCTGGGTAATAAGGCCTCATTTATTGATCCTTGAGTATATTAATTGTTTGTAGATCTAGAACAAGCGGAAATAATCTGAAAGGGGAAGATCCAAGTGCCTTAAGGGATTCAATCTTGGTTTTGAGATAGGTGATGGTTTGATTTTATGTTTGTGCGATGTATGTGGGTAATTACTTCATTGTAATGCATGTAGGTATGTGAATGTAGCACTATTAATCAAACCTAATGTAAATGAGTACGAATGAACGATTATATGCCATGAATCAACACTTGATTGTATGATTATGAGAATGTACATTGTGTTTGTGATTGTGGTATGATGATTGGATCGGGTGTCACGTTCCGACACACTAACTTGTATCTGGTGCCACGTTCCGTTGCATATATTGGATCTGGTGTCACGTTTTGGCATACTAACTTGGATTGGGTTCCACGTTCTGGCGCATATATTGGATCATGTGTCATATTCCAGCACACTAACTTGGATCGTGTGCCACATTCTGGCGCATATATGGGATTGGGTGTCACGACCGGCACACTAATTGGGATCGGGTACCACATTCCGGTACACTAACAATTTGGGTATGGGTTCCATGAGAGGACCATTGAATTGGGTTTCGTGAGAGGACCATTGAATTGTGTTATGTATCTACTTGTGATGATTACGTTCATATCTAATGGTGATTGCTATTGGAAGACTGGTTGTTGCTCTAAAATGATAACCAGTATGTATATATATTATGTGCATGTCATGTTTACTATGTTGTGACTGCTTATATATGTTTCGCTTACTTGAATAGCTTCATGATCCTACCTGTATACTGTGGTTGTGTACTGATACTGCTCTTGATCATTCTTTGTTGAGTACAGGACATCTTCAGGCGACTATTGATAGACCTCGGCTAGGAGATCAGTGATCGAGACTGGATTTCAAGGGTGAGCTAGTTCTTTCAGGCTACCATAAAATCCTTCATTTTTGTTTAGTCCATTCTTTTCGAACTCAGACTATTTGTTTAGGGTGTTTTGTTCGTTGCGCCCCATTTTCTTAGACTTGTTAGTTAATAAATATTTTGGTACATTGACTTTCAGGTTCTAGAGGTTGAATTGAATTTCCGCATTAGTTATGTTTCATTTTTTTAGTTGAACCCTTGGAGTTTATGGGGACTACATTTTTATTTTCATTTAAACTTGCTTCCATATCTTTAAATACCTATCTTTTCATTAAGTTGTGTAGTTGAGTTGTAGTAATGGTTCTCTCACCGGAGGGTTGGTGTGGGTGTCATTCACGACGGTCTAGGTCGTAACAAAGTTGGTATCAGATCCCTAGGTTAGTTGATCTCATTGTACCAAAACGAGTCTAGTAGAGTCTTGCGGAATAGTACAAAGACGTTTGTACTTTTTTTTTAGAGGCTATAGGACTTTAGGAAAAACTCATTTCTTTCTACTCCTTCCGTGCTATGACTTGAATCCAATTGGTATCTAGGTGATACAAATTGGTATCTGAATTTCTTCACTCTATTTCGCATCTGGTTAGTAATTAAGTTGTAAAAGTGGATACAACAACACCAGCAATAGAAAATGTGTCCGTGGAAATAGGTACGTATCCCTAACTCACTGTGGGAATGTAATGACTAGAGACAAACATGAGATTTGTATTAGGTTCTCAAGGTTGAAACCTTCATTCTTCATGGGTACTGAATCTGAAGATTCTTAGGATTTCCTTGTTGACTGTCATGAGTTGCTTCATAAGATGAATATAGCGGAGAGGTTTGGGGTTAAGTTTGTGACATACCAGTTCAAGGGAGACACCAAAATGTGGTGGTGGTCTCATGCTGAGTGTCGACTAGTAAATGCACTACTCATGACTTGGGAAACATTTGATAGCTATCTGTACGAAGAAGTATATACCCTGAACTTTGAGGGATATGAGGAGAGACGAGTTCCTAAATATAGAGCAACATAATGTATTTGTTACAGCCTTTAAGGCAAAGTGTCGTGTCTTATCCAAATATGGTACTCTACTTTGTTTTAGTCTAGAAGAGAAAATTCGTCGTGTTGTGAAGGGAGTAAAGTCAGATTTGCAGATTTAAGCTTATAGGTGGTTGTTTTAGCAAAAATAGTTTCAAGAAGTGGTTTATTTCGTGACGGAGTTAGAAGGGGGTGAAGTCAGAATACTTTGCCAAGGTGACAACATTCAAGAAGTTTTGCAAGGGAAGGATAGATAATAAACACCATTACTTGGAAAATGCATTTAGTATTGTTGTCATATCATGTATGGGTTGCTTAGTAAATGATGAATCATGTTGCGATAATTGAAGTTAGAATATCTACTGCAATTTCCTAGATTGAGTGTATATCAAGGAGGGTCATGATACAACTACTACAATGGCAGTGATGCTTACTTGGATAGGTTATTAAGTATGTTAAAATTGTGGAGAACTTGGGCATATAAGGAGGAAATCAGCGAGGTCGTGGAGGCCGGGGAATTGGTAATGCAGGTAGGGGAGCCGTGCATCCAGGCAAGGAGGTTGCCCGTCAAGACGACAATGCTCAGTTTTATGCCTTTTCGGGCAAGACCGAGGTTGAGGTGTCTGATGCATTGTCTTGTTTGATCCGGATTCTACTTATTCATATGTGTCAGTTCAGTTTGCATTGGGAATTTGATATGATTTGTGATATACTTGATGCCCCCATCTATGTTTCTACCCAGTTGTAGAATTAGTTATAGTCACCCATGTGTATCGTGCTTGCCCTATCTTGTTTATGGGTTTTTAGACTTGGGTTGATTTGGTTATTTTGAATATAACTGATTTTGATATAATCTTAGGCATGACTTGGTTGTCCCCCATTATGATGTGTTAAATTGTAATGCTAAGCCTGTGACTCTAGAGATCCCTGGTAGGGAACGATTAGAGTGGAAAGGGGTGTAAAAGCCTAAGCCAACTAAGGTCATATCCTCCATTCGGGCTAGGAAACTTGTGGGGCAGGGATATTTGACATATTTGGCTTATGTTCGGGATGTTGAGGTTGAGTCTCCCTCTATTTAGTCTATTCTTGTAGTGTCTGAATTTAAGGAAGTGTTTCCTACCGATTTGTCTTGTATTCCTCCGGATAGAGATATAGATTTCTGCATTGACATGGAACAGGATACTCGCCCCATTTCCATCCCTCCTTATCGCATGGCTCCGGTAGAATAAAGAGAGATTAAGGCTCAAATCTAGGAACTTCTTGATAAAGGTTTCATCTGTCCTAGTGTTTCCCCGTGGAGTGCTCCTGTCTTGTTTGTTAAGGAGAAGGATAGTGGTATGAGGACTGGTGATTTTATCTTAAGCCATAAAAGAGTGGATTGATATTGAAATGACAAGCTTATGGATAAAGAAAGTTCCATTGAGTATACTTGGGTGAAGGAAATTGAAGATTTTGGTAAGTAAGTGCGTATAAAAAATTGGGTTAGTCTTTTGAATTTGATGAGTATACCTAATTTTGAGGTGTCGTGTTGATGAAAAGGTTGACTTCGTAGTGGTAGTCAGGGTTGTCTGAGCATAATGGTAATAAGATTTTGTGATGGGATTCAACTATATAATAAGATTGTGGTTACGCAAAGTTTATGTAGTAATTACGACTCGCAAGTATCTAAGGTTGTGGGTTCCTAACATTTGGTGAATAACGTGGTTGTATGGAAGGTTTTAAGAGATGGTGGGACACCACTCAAACATAATTTAAAAGAGCTAGAGTCATAATGAAGAAAAATAGGGGGATGTAGTACAACCTCTAGAGAGAGGCGAGGGAAAGAATATGTTATTTGATTGCAAAGGCTAAAGAGATATCTTTAGAGAGGTAGATAATAGGGTTCAGAGACACGTGATTTCCTTCCTTTTGTTGTGACTATGGTGATAGTGTCACGGGTCCATCAGATTGGTTAAAAGCTATTGGAAAAGACTTGAGAAAGGAGTGTACAAACATTAGCTCGAGTGTGATGATAAGTGCTTTTGTTTTTGCTTGAGTTTAGTAGTGAGTACGATTGAATTTTAGCGAAAGATATGGAAAGATCGATGGAGAAGCGATCAATGATAAGTGAAGATCCATGAATTCATAAAAATCTTCAAGGTACAAGCTAATATTAATAGATAAGGGGAATGTGTTATACGGTTGAATTTACAATTCATATTTTTTTTCATTGTAAGTCTACATTTGTGGTGATATATTTTGTCAAGCTATGAATTGGCAATGTGAGAAATGATCAATTCTATCCGGTATTGAGCAATTGAAAAGACTTACACCTGGGTTGAGTTGTAAAGTTTATTACTGTTGATTGTTAAGTACCTAAGAAAGGTTTTCATTTAAAAGTGTTGGTTTATAGTAAGGTAAATGGTCGGAGTGTTCATGATGGTTGTTAGTATTGAGAGTGGGGACTTTAGTGGAATGATGTGAAGAGTATGTTGAGTCAACTCAATGGAACTGACTGGTATTGACTCTTTAGAGGAAAACCTTCAGTGTTATTCCATATAATTCTTACGTGACCATCTATTTCATTTTGTACACGGTGGTTAGTATGTTTCACTAGCTATGATCACGTGTGTTTTAACTTTTTTGTGGGTGGATCCCTAGCGGTGGATCAGGGGTACCAATCCTGCGATGTTCTCTTGGTTGAGTGGGATGATAGGAAACTTGATTATTTCAGATGACATATTTGGTGTTGTCTTGGAGTTGTTAAAGTATTTCAGTGGTTCTACATGTACCACCTTGCTTATGAGAATTCATAGAAGAGCTACCATGCATAATTATGGTTGTCCAACAATCTTAATATTCATCTTGTCATCGAGGTCATGTAACGATTATGTGTGGTTGAATGTGGGGATCATTGGGTCCAATTCTACTGTTCTTAAGCGTAATCAACAAGCACAATTGCTAAATCTAGCATTTCAGTAGTGTTGTTAGGGGGTTTGTATGCTTGGGCATATCCCTCGATGAGTATCCGATGTCTAAAGATCGATTTTTTATAACCCAAGCTCATGGGAATTTAGATTGTGGGATGGAGATGTTGTTAAGAACTATAATTGTTTGGGTATTATGAGTGTGTGTTTGTTGGCTCAGGTTCACTTCTAATTGTAGCGAGTATTGATTTGGAATTTTATCATGCTTAAGTGCTAAAAGATTCATCCGGATGATTGTGTCAAGGCCCTTAATAACATGTTGCAGATGTGTGTACGATCAACTTTGGTGGTTGTTGGGAATCATTTTTGTTGTTAGTTAAGCTTACATACAACAATATTTATCACTCGAGTAATAAGATGACTTCATTGAAGTATTGTATGGGAGGATGTGTAGGTATTCAATTGGGTGGTTTGAGGTTGGAGATGTGAAACCGTTAGGGGGTAATGAGATTCGGTAAGAAGGACATGCGAGACAAGTATCCCCAGTAATTCGACGATTCATATACTAATGTACTCTTGCTTTAGACCTTTTCTCCTAGTTTGTAACTTGGGGACAAGTGATGGGTAAACTGGTATCTATTGTAATAAAATGATTCCTTCGTTATAGAATAGCCATCGGGGAAATTTTTGGGCCGGAAAACTTTTTCGTAGTAATTTGAGAATTCCTTGCCTAGTCCAGTTTTGTACGAAATTGGAGTCAGTGATGTCTAGAGAAATATGGTCATAAATAAGAGATCACATAATGAATTTTATTGCATGAGTGGATAGCTAAGTCTTAAAGGAACTCTTACGACTTTACAGAATTGAATTCGGGCGAGTAGAGCTCCCGAAACTGATCTTAGCGTGAACGGGTAGTTTCTGAGTGTCATGGGTTGAAGGTATGTTGTGAAATGGGGATTTTAAACTCTAATTCCGACTCTCTGTTTCCGTGTAAGCCTCTAGGGTGGGGCTGCTGTGGTGGGTTGGGTCCTGCTATGGCGGGACAGTCGCGACTTAAGTCGGAAATAAACCCCAAAAATGTCATAATTTTGCAAACCTCGTTCTTAAGAGTGAGGAGACGAACCAGGGTAACTTCTAGACAGTTTTTCACCATTCTTGAAGCTAAAGGTAAGGTTTTCACTCCCCGAATCCATTTTTTGATCTGTAGAATGTAAATCCATGGGTATTTATTGTTGGGGGGGAGGGTTTTAGAACTATTTGGATGGTGGGAAAAAGCCCTAGCTGCATATTAGGATCTTAGGTTTCGCCTAGGGTTGATTATTTTGATTGTAATCCGGGTAATTAGGCCTTGTTTATTGACCCTTGTGTATATTAATTGTTTGTAGACCTAGAATAAGCGAAAAGCATTCGAAAGGGGAAGATTTAAGTGCCTTGGGGGATTCAAGCTTGCTTTTGAGGTAGGTGATGGTTTTATTTCATGTTTGTGTGATTTATGTGGGTAATTTCTTCATTGTAATGCATGTATGTATGTGAATGTAGCACTATTGATCCAACCTAATGTAAATGAGTATGAATGAACGATTGTATGCCATGAATCATACTTGATTGTATGATTATGAGAATGTACATTGTGTTTGTGATTGTGTTATGATGATTGGATCGGGTGTCACGTTTCGACATACTAACTTGGATCAGGAGCCACGTTTCGGCGCATATATTTGATCATGTGTCACGTTTCGTCACACTAGCTTGGATTGGGTGCCACGTTTTGGTGCATATATTGGATCGAGTATCATGTTCCAGCATACTAACTTGGATCAGGTGCCACGTACCGGTGCATATATGGGATCGAGTGTCACGTCCGGCACACTAATTGGGATCGGGTACCACGCTTGTAACACTCTGCTCTTTGAAAGAGCTAGTATTAGAAAGAACAATGTTTGGAAAGAATGAGAAATCTGAAATTTGACAAAAGTTAAGCTAAGTATGAGTTTTGGGTCAACATCAAATAAAGATACCTCTCAGCACAGGAAGAGTTAGGTGTTATACAAGATACCGTAGGAAATATATTTGAATTATCTTTCCAACGCCACCGAGTTTGCTCATTTTCGAGTTCGTATGAGGAAGATATGCCCATTTGAAGTCGGGTTGTCTAGATAAGAAAAGTCAAAACCGGGTTTTTGAGGGGTATTATGGTCTTTTCAATACCCAATTAATTAAATCCATTTTTAGTAAATTATTTGGGGTCTAAACTAAGTTAGTTCAGTTTACGCAATTGAGAATTATGCTAGGGCTTTGAGAGAAGAGAAAAGAGGAAGAAAGGAGAAGAAAAGTTCAAGATTCGTCAAGTTCTTGCGAGTTTGGTTGTGAATTTCGCCAAGGATTCAATCCTACGAGGTATGTGAGTTCACATAGCGTTGGGTTCGTTCACCCACGCGCCAAATATTTTTATTTAAGTATGATTTTTATCCTAAAAGATTGAGACTTTGATGTTCTTGAGTTGTGATCTTGAATTGCATTCGTTCTTGAATTTGGGATGAGATTGAAGAGTTCTTGAGAGTTTAAGGTCGATTGTTAGAGTTGTTTTAAGTTAGATTCTTGTGTACATATACTGGGTATCTAAATCTAAAGAGAATTTGAGAAAAATAACCGAGTTTAGGCGAATTGGGGTTAGAAAACAAAGAAGGAAAAAGTCAGGAGAATCTCGGTACCAGATCTGTTCCTCCGGATTGGGGAATTCTTCTCTGCGTTGCGGAGCGGTCATGGACCGTTCTGCCTTAAAATTTATTTTGCGACCAAATATTTAAATGCATCTCTGTGTCGCAGACTTGCTTCCAAACAGTGATTTCTTGATTGTTTCTCTTGTTTAACTATCTAAAAACACTCCTAAACATCATGAGATCTTTCCTATCACAAATCACAATCCTTGAATCCATAAATTCAAATTCAAGGAAAGTTAAGAGCCAAGTCAAGAGAAGTTCATAGAGTCTTCCAAAAGTCTTTTAAAATGTTTTAACTTTGTTTTAAGACCTGAGTTTTGAGTTGAGTAAAGAGTAAAGATTTGAAGTTCATTTCTTCAAAAGAGTATATCGGGACTATGTATTCCCAAAGAATAAAATGTTTTCACATTTAAACAAGAAAGGAAACTGAGATTTCCAAAAGAGCCTTTGAGCTAGTTTTCAGTAAAGAGTAAATGCTTTCATAATTTAGCAACAGAGGAAACTTTGATTTCCAAGAGAGCCTTTGAGCTAAGTTTTGAGCAATTATCTCAAGCCATATAAATAAGTTATGTTTTTAAACATAAGAGCTAGTATTATATTTTGGGAGTAGTATTGAGCACCGATATGGGGGAGAGTTCAAACAACTCCCAGCCCCCATAAACTATGTAGCCATCATGGGTAGAAAAAGGGGTTATACTTTTTAGATGATTCCTTAGTGCTTTTTAGCATAGACTAGTGGATCCACTTAGTAGTCAGGTTCTATACCCTCGGCAAGGTATAGGACGGCCCTGGTAGTGTGAGGCAAAATGATGTATCATCACAATAACTCTTAAGTGATGGTTGTCTGTTAGAGAAACTCCCACAGAAGTATTTTGTATTATTATATACACAGAGTTACTTGTATTTTTATATACATCCAGAGATTATATTGTATTTTTGCATACATACAGAGTTACTATTGTATTTCTAAATACACAGAGTTTATATCCATGTTTTAAAAGTTTTTCTTTATATTGCATTTATATTGTTGTTTTATACTGAAATGAGTTCAGTTCAGTTGAGACCATGTTTGTTCCTTCAGTTCCTTTCAAGCTTATGTCTTGTTTTAGTATTCCCCTCGTATGCTCGTACATTAAATGTATTGACATTATTTGGCCTGCATCATTTTTATGATGCATATACAGGTAACCAGGATCAACATCCAGCGCTTCTTTGATCCAGTTGAGCATTCAGAGTCTTTTGGTGAGCCACCTTGCTTTTCGGAGGATCCCTATTTACATTGCTTTAGTAGTTTTCAGTTGTTAGGATGATCGGGGGTCTTGTCCCAACATCCTTCCCAGTTTTAGAGGATTCATAGATAGAGAGTTAGTTCGATCATTTGTCACTATTTTGTTATTGGCTTATGTTTTGAGACTTGAGTTACAATCTTGGCTAGTTAAATATTCGTTTAAGACATTCTAAGTTTATTTCATGAATTCATCATTTGAGACTATTTTCTTGTGTTTATGTCTTACGCTGAGTAGTAAGCCAGGTCAAGGGTTCGCTTGGGGCCAGCAATGGTTCTCAAGTGCCAGTCCTGCCCAGGGTGTAGGCTCGGGGCGTGACAGGACCATTGAATTGCGTTGTGTATTTACTTGTGATGATTTCGTTATATCTAATGGTGATTGATATTGGAAGACTGTTTGTTGATCTAAATTGATAACCAATGTGTATATATATTCTCTACATGTCATATTTACTATGTTGTGACTTCTTATATATGTAGCCGTGTGATCCTACCAGTACACTGTGTTACTGATACTGCACTTGCTCGTTCTTTATTGAGTACAGGACATCTTCATGCGACTATTGATAGACCTCGGCTAGAAGATCAGTGATCGAGACTGGATTTCAAGGGTAAGTCAATTCTTTCAGGCTGCCACAAAATCCTTCATTTTTGTTTAGTCCATTCTTTTCGAACTCAGACTATTTGTTTAGGGTGATTTGTTTAGTTTTCGGGGTTGCGCCCCCTTTTCTTATACCTTTTATTTAATAGATGTTTTGGTACAATGACTTTCAGATTTTAGGGGTTGAATTTCCCTATTAGTTATGTTTCGTTGTTTTAGTTGAACCCTTGGAGTTTATGGGGACTCCATTTTTATTGTCATTTAAACCTGCTTCCATATCTTTAAATGCCTATATTTTCATTAAGTTGTGTAGTTGAGTTGTAGTAATGGTTCTTCCACCAGAGGGTTAGTGTGGGTGCCACTCATGATGGTCTGGGTCGTGACAATTGCTTACCAAATTTAATTTGGACAACCATACCTTGACTCCAAAATGGAAAAGAAAACTTAAAATTATGAGCTAATAAACAAAAGATCTCAAGGAATAGGTCATCTCTACTATACTTCAAAGTTCAACTATTCTAATGTAAGAAAATTTCTCTTTTTCATGATTTCATCTCTTATACTTCTAACTTCAACTATTCTATTCTAAGAAAGCTAACTTCATAATGATGTCATTTGTTCTTCTCCTCAGTTAGCTTCTTGACGATATGTTATATCATTATCCTGAAAGAAGATTGGAGAACCGTAGATGACAAAAAAGAAAAGATTATGATAATCTAGGGACAAGCAAATTGTGGCTATAATTTACTGGTATTTATAGTGATATCTACCTGTCTTTTTACCTACCAAAATTCAATAATGGGACACACTGAATCATGGCTCATAAATTTTATTTTTGGTTTCAAAATTCAAAGAGTCACTGAATTGGAAGAGTTTCAATAATGAGACACATTGAATCATGGCACATCAATTTTATTTTTTGTTTCAAAATTCAAAGAGTCACTGAATTGGAAGAGTTTCATATATTATTTTGTCTTCTACTTTAGTTAAATTAATTAATCTAATCAACTATAATCATAATGCCATAACATAAGAATTAATGTATAGTTGTTTGGCTTCATATATATCATTATGTAATTAAAATATTAATATTTAATAAATTAAGTAACCATATGATATATGATATATAGATTAAGTAAATTGAAGGAGAAAAATAAAAATAAATACAATTTTATTTTATTTTTTAAAATGTAACTAATATATTTTAAAGGGATGAAAAATGTCTAACAATTTTTTATGACTATTTTTTCTTTGAATTTTTGACTTAACATCTTTCCACTTTTAGAATTTAGTGTAATATAATAATAATATTATATACTTACTATTTAATATTTAATTGATTAGCTATTTCATAATATTTTTATTTAGAGTAAGGGTAAAATGGTATTTCAACTTTTAACTTTTTTTGTTCCACTTTAAGAAGTTATTTTGTTTCGGTAGCCAACAACATATATGTCTACTCTGTTTTATTTTATTTTCTTGGGTTTTTATGATTGTGAATAATCCCTTGTAGGAGTACTATTTTGTTCATAAAATTCTTGTGTTTATCTCAATGATGTATTAACAAATAATAATTAGTAATTCACTTTTAAGTGAGCTACAAATTTTGATTTGCAAATTACAATCACTTTAATAGAATTACTTGTTTTTATTACTCCTGATATTCGATCATTGCTTATTATATATGTATTTGTCAATATATGTTATTTCTTAAATTTCTATTACTCTCCAAACCTCACTTTGTGAGATTATATAAGCAATACAAATGTGTTTGAACACTCAAAGAAGTACTATTCAATTGTATTATTATATAATTTGACAAAATGAGATTTGTGGAATAATAGAAATATAAAAAATAACAGATATCAGCACTCAAAGAACTACTGTTCAATTGCTGAAAATCATATTCCTCGAGAGAATACGCATACAAACATTAGAAACTTGGGGAAATTGGACTGGTACTGGAGCACAAGTAATTTAGTGAATTTCACAAGCACGAAAAGTTCTCTGCTGCACTAAAGGCATGGTTAGAATTTTGTTCATCATTGCCTTTTTAATTTTATTTTTATTTCAATGTAGATCCACATGAGTTCATTTTGTGTGCTTTGCCCTTATTTTTGGTTTAATGTAATGTACGCAAAGTTTCTACAAAGTATATTTTTTTTATTTCATATAGATAAACATCTTTTAGAAACATTTTATGTCTACAATAATAAAAACAATCAAGCACTAATCATTTCTGGAAAATATTAACCAAATCTTTCTAGACCTTTACAACCTAGCATATTTTATTAATTTTATATAGAAAGTCACATCTTTTATTGGACTTTACTATTAGCAACATCTTCCATTCAACAAGCCACAATCACAATCACAAGGTACATTCTCATAATCATACAATCAAGTCATGATTCATGACATTAATAGTTATATATCCTCATTTACAACAAGTGTGATCAATAATGCAACATTCGCATACATACATGCATCATGATGAAGCAAATTCAAACATGCATCACACAATCATAGAATCAAAACCATCACCTACCTTGAAAAAAGCTTGAAACCCTAAGAAACTTGATGCTTCCCTTTCCGGATTTGTTCCGCTTGGTCTTGCTCTACAAACAATCATAATAACACGGGAATCAATAAACAATCTTTAATTACACAAATTGCTAACAATTCTACGAATCCTAGATCATACACATGATCACAAGTATCCAAAATAGGGTTGTTTCCACCATATATTCTAGATCAAACCCTCCCCCATCGATAATTACCTATTAGATTACATTCTACGGATCAAAAAACGGATTTGGGGAGTTAAAAGCTTACCTTTTGCCTTAGGAATGGTGAAAAACTATCAAGAGTCGCCTGGGGTTCGTTCCTTAGATCTAAAATCGAAACTTTAAGTTGCGTCTGGCCCGCCACAACGTTCCTCACCCCGCTACAGCGGCCCCGCTAGAGCGACCAAAACCACCGCCAAAGCGGCTTGCACGAAATAGTGAGCTATTTTAATAATTCCAAGACCCCCATTTCACAACACACCTTTAACCAATGACACTCAGAAAATACCGTTCACGCTATGTTTGATTTCGGGAGTTCTACTCACCCAAATTCAATTTCGTAAAGTCGTACAGTTTCCTTAACGACTTATCTAACTACTCATCATATCAAAATCATAAATAAATCACCCGATTGTTACCAGATTTCTCTACACCTTAAAGAATCTGATTTCATCCAAATCTAGACTAGGTTGAGAAATTCCAAGTTACTACGAAAAAGTTTTCCGACCCAAAAAAGTTTCCCCATTGGCTTTTCTATAACGACGGAACTCGGTCGTTAGAATAGATACCAATTTACCCATCACTCATCCCCGAGTGACAAACTTAGGAAACATAGGCTAAGGAAGGAATGGAGTAGTATGTGAATCGATGAACAATTGGGGATACTTATCTCGTATGTCCCTCTCGGTCTCCCAAGTAGCTTCCTCAACTAGACGATGCTTCCATTGAACCTTCACGGACTTAATCTCCTTGGTCCTCAACTTGCGCACATCACGATAAAGAATTGCAATCTGTTCCTCCTCATATTGGAGGTCTTTGTCTAACACAATTGAGTCTCATTTAATGATATAATCCCCGTCGCCATGATAACTCTTCAACATGGACATATGAAATTCCAGATGAACACCCGATCGATTAGGAGGTAAAGTCAATTTATCCGCTACCGGTCCTACACATTCAGGAACCTCCAAGGGACCAATGTATCGCGGACTTAGTTTTCCCTTCTTGCCAAATCTCATCACCCTTTTCATGGGTGATACCTTAAGAAGAACATTCTCACCGGTTTGAAATGCCATGTCTCTTACCTTATGATCCGCATACTTCTTCTTTCTACTCTGGGTTTCTAGAAGCTTAGTTTGAATACTTCTCACCTTATCTTGATCATCCTTCACTAAATCGACCCCCAATGGTTTCACATCTCCAGCCTCAAACCATCCTATGGGTGATCTACATCCCCTCCCATAGAGTGCCTCAAATGGTGCCATATCTATGCTGGAGTGATAACTATTATTATAGGAGAATTCACACAAAGGTAGGAACTTATCCCAATGCCCTCCAAAGTCAATCACACATGCCCTCAACATGTCTTCTAACACTTGAATAGTCTTCTCTGACTGCCTGTCTGTCTGTGGATGGAAGGTTGTACTAAAAGTGAGTTGTGTGCCCAATTCATCATGTAATTTCCTCCAAAACTTGGATGTGAATTGGGTACCACGGTCTGAGATGATAGAGAGGGGCACCCCATGCAACCTCATTATCTCTTTCACATACACCTTAGCCAATTGTTCAACATTATAATCTATTCTTACCAGAATAAAATGGGTTGACTTAGTCAATCTATCAACCACTACCCAAATAGAATCAAATTTCCCCAAAGTCTTGGGAAGACCAACCACAAAATCCATGGCTATCCTTTCCCATTTTCATTCCAGAATTGACATTTTTTGCAGCAAACTTGCAGGCCTTTGATGTTCATATTTCATTTGTTGGAAATTTTGATACTTAGCCACAAACTCCGCTATATCATTCTTTATGCCCGACCACCAATAAATTTGCTTCAAATCTCGATACATCTTCGTCACACCCGGATGAATAGAATATCGCGAACCATGAGATTCTGCCAACAATTTCTGAATCAAGTCATCAACTCGAGAAACATAAATTCTTCCTTTAAAATTGAGCATGCCTTTCGCATGAAGAGTGGTCTCTTGTGCCTTACCAATCGCAGTCTTCTTTCAAAGCTCCTCCAAATTTTAATATTCAAATTGTTTGGCCTTGATCTCATCAATGAATTTGGCCCTCACTTCAATGCTAGATAACACCTCACCTCTTTTTGAGATGCCTAACTGCATGAACTTAGACTCTAAGGTCTGAATTTCCTTAGCCAAAGGTCGCTTGGATACACTCAAGCAAGCCAAACTACCCATATTCACCGTTTTTCGACTCAAAGCAACTGCCACCACATTAGCCTTGCCCGGATGGTATTGAATGGTGACATCATAATCTTTAAGTAACTCCATCCACCTTTGTTGTCTCATAATCAGATCCTTTTGAGTGAACACATGATGCAAACTACGATGATCAGTAAACACTTCACACTTAACACTATAGAGGTAATGCCGCCAGATCTTAAGAGCAGACACTACCGCTGCTAACTTTAAATCATGCGTTGAATAATTCCTCTCATGCACCTTCAATTGACGCGAGGAATAAGCTATAACATTCTTATCTTGCATCAACACAGCACCCAAACCATAATGTGAAGCATCACAATAAAAAATAAAAAATTTACCTTCCACTGGTAATGCTAGGATAGGTGCGGTGGTCAAGAGAGTCTTGAGCTTTCGAAAGCTTTCTTCACATTTTTCAGTCCATTCAAATGGTATCTCCTTTTTGGTCAAATTAATCACGTGAGTGGCAATAAAAGCGAAGTTCTTCACAAATCGACGATAGTAGCTAGTGAGACCCACAAAACTCCTAACTTCCGTCACAGAGCTAGGTCGAACCCAATTCTTAACCGCCTCAATCTTTTGAGGATCTACCATTACCCCTTCTTTTGAAACTATATGTCCCAAAAATGCAACAGAAGTCAACCAAAATTCACACTTCAAAAGTTTAGCGTACAACTTTTGTTTCCCAAGAACACCCAAAACAATGCGAAGATGGTCGGCATGCTCCTCCTCACTTTTCGAATAGACCAAAATATCATCAAATAAGACTATGACGAAAGAATCAAGAAATGTCTTGAACACCCCATTCATTAATCTCATAAAAGCTGCAGGCACATTAGTCAAGACAAAGGACATAACTAGAAATTCGTAGTGCCCATAGCGAGTTTCTTGGGCACATCCTCCGACCTAATTTTCAACTAATGGTAGCCAGACCTTAGATCAATCTTGGAGAAAACTTATGCACCTTGAAATTGGTCAAAAAGATCATTTATTCGAGGCAAAGGATATTGGTTTCGAATAGTGACCCTATTCAATTGCCGATAATCTATACACATTCTCATACTACCATCTCTTTTCTTAACAAACAAAATTGGAGCACCCCATGGAGAAGTACTAGGATGAATAAATCCCTTATCAAGAAGCTCTTGGGTTTGAGCCTTAAGCTCTCTTAATTTCGTCGGAGCCATGCGATATGGAGGGATACAAATGATATGAGTACCAGGTTCTAAATCAATGCAGAAGTCTATATCTTTATTTGGAGGCATACCAGGCAGGTCATTAGGAAACACTTCTTTATATTTTTACACCACAGGAATAGACTCAATGGATGGAGCCTCAATCTCAACATCCCTAATATGAGCCAAATAATCCAAACAACCCTGCCCTATCAATTTCCTAGCCCGAATGGAGGATATGATCTTAGCTTGCTTAGGCTTGTACACCCCTTCCCACTCTAATTTTTCCCTTCCCAGAATTTCTAGAGTTACAGACTTAGTATTACAATTAATCACAACATAATAGGGGGACAACTAAGTCATGCCTAAGATTATATCAAAATCAGTTATATCCAAAATCACCAAATCAACCCAAGTCTCAAAACCCATAAACAAAATAGGACAAGCACGATAGACATGGGTGACTATGACTAACTCTCCAAAGCCATGAACTCGTCCTTCTTACGATCTCTCAAAGTTCTAGGCACATACTTTTCTAGAAACAGAGCATGAAATTGGGTCCAAGAGAGTGGGGGTAAAGTTGAAGATCTACATTCCATATAAGCCCTCCACCATTGCTTAGCCTCACCTTGAAGTTGAAAGGTCACAAACTCAACCCCATGCTCATGGACAATTCCAACTTATGAAACCTCTCATAGCATCTAAGATAAACTCATAAGCATCCTCATTCTCAGAACCAAGAAACACAAGAGTCTTTAGCTTCAAAAATTTAGTCAACATTTCATGCTCATTACCAGTCATAACATAACCCAACAAAGGACGAAAGAAGGCATCATTACCTCCCGTTCCACCCGTCTTGGGCGCAGTGCTAGCAACAGGGGGATCAGCGGGAGCTTGAGTTGCTTGAACAGAAGGAAGCACTCTAGGACCAACCAACCATTTCAAGAATGACATGATATGTCGAGCTAGCACGAGGTCTATGGAAGGAACATCGGTAGTCTCAGCCTGCACCTCTTCCTCTTGTCCCATATTCTCAATATTTTCAACCTTGATATCCTCTTCAATCTCTTCGTGATGTACGGAAGAGGCCTCATTTTAGGGAATATTTTCGACTGGTACCCCATCTCTAGCAGGCGCCACTCTTCCATGGCCTCTACATATAGCTCTTACCCTACCCATGCATCGACCGTGACCTTCCTCAGCTGGAGCATTGACAGGAGCTATGGGCCTGACGCCGTTGAATCTCGTATTAACCATCTACGGACAGAAGAGTGAAGGAGGTTAGATACCAATTTGAATCGCCAGATACAAATTGGAATCAAGTCATAGCACGAAAAGAGACAAGAGAAAATAGAGAGATTTCCTAAAGTCATATAGCCTCTCGAAGAAAAGTAAAGGCGTCCCTGTATCATTCCGCAAAACTCTACTAGACTCATTTTGGTACATCGAGATTAATGAACCTAGGCTTTGATACCAACTTTGTCATGACCTAGACCATCGTGATTGACACCCACACTAACCCTCCGGTGGAAGAACCACTACTACAACCCAAACCAAGCAACTAACCAAAAACTAAAGCATTTAAGGTTACGAAAACAAGAATAATATCTAAAACCGAACTTCCCATAAACTTCCAAAAGATCTAACAACTAACAATGCGGAAAATATACCTAGAACCTGAAATTCAATGTACCAAAACATCTAACAATGAACCAAAGTCTAAACAAGAAGAGATACAACCCTAAACCAATGCACTAATAACTAACTAGAAACACCAAGTCTGAAATGGTGGACATAGACGAAAGAGAACTCATGGCAGCCCGGAAGAATTGCCTCACCCTTGAATTCGAATGATCATTGATCTTCTAAGCGAGATTTGTCAATAGCCGCTTGAAGATGCCTTGTACTCAACAAAGAAAGAGAAAGTGCAGCATCAGTACACAACCACAGTGTACTGGTAAGATCACGCGGCTATACCACTAAGTGCAACATACATAAATCAATACAACAATATAATCACATTCATATATCAAACATATACAATATTATCAATATTTATGAACAACGAACAACTTCACATTTGTCAAGATACACAATTATGACAAGTCATTGGTCCTCTTATGGACCCCAAACCCAAACAGTTAGCATACCAGAACGTGGTATCTGATCCAAAGATTATGCCGAAACGTGGCAACCGATCCCATAATTATGCCGGAACATGGCAACCGATCCAAGTTAGTGTGTCGGAATGCAACACCCGATCCATTCAATAAGCCACAATCACAATCACAAGGTACATTCTCATAATCATACAATTAAGTCATGATTCATGGCATTCATAGTCATATATCCTTATTTACAACAAGTGTGATTAATAATGCAACATTCACATACATACATGCATCATGATGAAGCAAAGACAAACATACATCACACAATCATAGAATCATAACCATCACCTACCTCGAAACAAGCTTGAAACTCTAAGAAACTTAATCCTTCCCTTTCCGGACCTCGAAACAAACTTGAAACTCTAAGAAACTTAATCCTTCCCTTTCCGGATTCGTTCTGCTTGTTTTTTATCTACAAACAATCATAATAACACGCGAATCAATAAATAATCACTAATTACCCAAATTGCTAACAATTCTATGAACCCTAGATCATACTCATGATCACAAGTATCCAAAATAGGGTTGTTTCCACCATAAATTCTAGATCAAAGCCCTCCCCTATATATAATTACCCATTAGATTACGTTCTACGGATCGAAAAATGGATTAGGGGAGTTAAAAGCTTACCTTTAGCCTTAGAAATAGTGAAAAACTATCAAGAGTCGCATGGGTTCGTTCCTTAGCTCTAAAAAAATTGAAAAGTGCAGAATAAAGTCATTTTGGGGTTTATTTACGACTTTAAGTCGCGTCTGGTCCGCCACAGCGGTCCTCACCTCGCTACAACGACCCCGCCAGAGCGAACAAAACCACCGCCAAAGCAGCTTGCACGAAATAGTGAGCTATTTTAATAATTCCAAAACCCCCATTTCATAACACACCTTTAACCAACGACACTCAGAAAATACCGTTCATGCTAAGATCAATTTCGGGAGTTCTACTCACTCGGATTTAATTTCGAAAAGTCACACGGTTTCCTTAACGACTTATCTAACTACTCATGAAATCAAAATCATAAATAAATCACCCAATTGCTACCAGATTTCCCTACACCTTAAAGACTCCAATTTCGTCCAAATCTAGACTAGGTCTGGAAATTCCAAGTTACTACGAAAAAGTTTTCCGACCCAAAAAAAAATTCCCGTTGACTTTTCTATAACGACGGAACCCGGTCGTTACAATTTAGGAACTAATTTATAGGATTTATGCAATTTTTTCAATTTTGTATGTTCTAAAATTTCATAAAATCCTTGATGTATCATAAAAGATCATCTCCTCATCTCGGATTGGAGGACACACTTTGTTGCATATTTATGTGGGATCATGTAACATCTCACAATTCGAAATAACTAGGAAGAAGCTAAGAATTGGAAATAGTGATTTTTCGAAAGAATTGAAATCTGGAAATTTGTTTTAGTTAAGTTAAAACTGAGTTTTTGGTCAACTTCAAATGGCCATAACACCTAGCTCAGGATGAATTAGGTGTAGTTTTAGATATGGTTGGAAATATCTTGGAATGATCTTTCCAACGCCTCTAAGTTTGCGTGATTCCGAGTTTATATGAGTGAGTTATGCCCTTTGAAAGTTGGGCTGTTCGAATAAGGAAATGCCCAATCCTGATTTTTTTTTAAGGGTAGTTTGGTCTTTTCCTTATCCAATTAATTAAATCCATTTTTAATAAAATAATTGGGGTCACAACTGAGTTAGTTCAGTTTACACTTTTGAGAAATAGAGTTAGGGATTTTGGAGGAAGAACGCAAGAGAAAGGAGAAGAGTAAAAAGCAGATTCGCCAAGAACGATCGATTTTGGTTGTGGATTCACCAAGTAATTGACCCTACAAGGTATGTGAGTCTCTCATAGTGTTGGGTTCATTCACCACACGCAAAACATATTTAGTTCAGCAAAATTCGTCCTAAAAGAGTTTGAAAGTTGATGTTCTTGACATGTATTCTTAAATTTGAATGTTCTTGAATTGGGATGAATTGAGTAGTTTCTGAGATCTTTAAGTTGAGTTTTAGGGTTGTATTGAGTTAGGTTCTTGATTACATATGATGGTTATCGGGATCTAAAATGAATTTGAGTTCTATAATCGAGTATAGGTGATTTGGGGCTGGAAAATGAAGAAGGAAAAGTCGAGTAGGTTCTGGCGCACAGGTCCACGTCGCAGACTTGCTCCCCCAGTGAAGAAAATTGTCTCCGCATCGCGGTTAGGACGTAGACTCCTCTGTCTAAAAAATTAATTTCATGAGCATTTATTTGGAAACGTCTCCGCGTCGCAGACTTGTTTCGAGACGGTGATTTCATAACTTTTCTCAGGTTTAGCTATTCAAAGTCATTCCTAAACATCAGGAGACTTTTCCTATTACAAATCACAATCCTTGAATCCATAATTCAATTCAAGGACCAGTTAAGAGTCAAGTAAAGAGCAGTTAAGATTAAAGTCAAGAGAAATTAAGAGTCAAGTTAAGGGAAGTTCATTTCAAGTTTTCATAAGTCTTTTACCAACGTTTTAACTTTGTTTTAAGACTTAAGCTTTCAAGTTGAGTAAAGAGTAAGAGCAAAGTTCATTTTATTTAAAATAATATATGGGAACTAAGTATTCCCAAGAGTAAATATTTTCACATTTAAAATGAGAGAAAACTGAAATTTCCAAAAGAGTTTTGAACAGCAAAAGGGAACATTGATTCCAAGAGAGCTTTTAAGCTAAGTTTGAGCAATTATCTCAAACCAGAGAAGACGTTGTTTAAAAAAAAACATATGAGCTAAGTATATTTTGGGAGTAGTATTGAGCGCCGATATGGGGACGCGAGTTCATATTAAATCAAGCCCCCATAAACAATGTATCCATTATGGGCAGAAAAAGTATCATACGGTTTAGATGATTCCTTAGTATTTTTTAGCATAGACTAGTTGATCCACTTAGTAGTTCAGGTTCTATACCAATGGAAAGGTATAGGACGGTCCTTGGCAACGTGAGGTAAAATGTTGTACCATCACTTAGGCTCATAGTGATGGTTGTCAGTTAGACAATCTCCCACAGAAGTTATATTACTTTCTAAATGAGTAAAGTTAAGTTTGTTATTGCTTTATCTTTAACGAACTAAGATTATTTTCAGTTGTTTTATAAGCTTTATATATATATATATATATATCACATATATTTTATTGCTTTATATTGAGTTTAGTATCCATTAGGTGAGAAGAGCCAGGTAGGTGTTTCTTCTATAATCTCTTTCGAGCCTATTTTTGTTATCATTCCAACTTGCATACTCGTACATTCAATGTACTGATGCCAATTGTCCTGCATTTTATTATGATGCACACACAGGTAACTATGATCATCATCTAGCGCCTCGTTGATCCAGCTTGAGCATTCAGAGTCTGTTGGTGAGCCTCCTTGCATTCTAGAGGACTCCTTTGTTTTCTTTCTAATCTTTCAGATGTTAGGACGATCAGGGGTCCTGTCCCAACATCCCTCTTTGTTTTAGAGGTTTCATAGACAGTTAGTAGTTCAGTAGTCTTTGCATTATCATTCTTGTGTTAAAGACTTGGGTTACCACTTTTGGCCAAGTTGAATGTTTAATCCTTAAAACATTCTCAGTTATTTTATTATCCAGTTCAGTTAAGTTCATTGATCATTGTAGATATGAATACTATCTTCCGCTGAGTTAAGTAAGCTAGGCTAAGGGTTCTCGTGGGGCCAGCAATGGTCTTCGAGTGCCAGTCTCGGCCAGGGCATAGGTTCGGGGCGTGACAAACTTGATATCAGAGCTCAGAGTTCAAGAGTCTTAGGGAGTCTATAAAACCGTGTCTGTAGAGTCCTAGTTATCGGTGTGAAGCGCGCCACATCTATAATTAGGATGCCGCAACATTTAGGAAAATTTCTCACTTCTTTCGCCCTAATTTTGTGCGTTAGAGTTTGATCTCTAAAAATTTTCTTCTAATTCGTGCTTGTGCGTGTTTTCAAATAATCATGCCTCCACGAAGAGCTATCAGTGGTCGTCCTGCAAGACGCAATGTTGAGGAACAAGAGTTACCCAATGCACCTGAATTGCAACCTCAAGGAGAAGTCACCAATGCTGAGTTCCATGAGGCTATCCAGATGTTGAGTCAAGCGGTGACTAATCAGGTTGGGCAGCAAAGAGGGGCTCGACAAGAAGAGGCTGACACTTCAAGGATTCATGAGTTCTTGAGGATGAATCCTTCAAGTTTCACTGGTTCCAGCACTACTTAGGATACATAAATCTTTATTGAGGAACTGAAAAAGGTATTCGACGTGATGCATATTGCTGATACTGAGAGAGTTGAGCTAGTTGCATACCAGATGAAGAATGTTGCTAGGACCTGGTTTGATTAGTGGAAAAGGGGTAGAGCGGAGGATGCACCACCTGCGAGTTGGGCCTGTTTTGAGGAAGCTTTCTTGGGGGGTTTGTTTCCCCGGGAACTGAAAGGGGACAAGGTACGTGAGTTCCTCACACTTAAGCAGGATTCTCTAAGTGTTCATGAATATGGGTTGAAGTTCACTCAACTATCCTGGTATGCTCCGGAGATGGTTAAGGACATGAGAAGTAGAATGAGCTTGTTCGTTGTTGGGTTGGGCTGTCTATCAAGCAAAGAGGGCCGGGCAGCAATGTTTATTGGGGACATGGACATTTCGAGGTTGATGGTCTATGTGCAGCAGGTAGAGGAATAGAAGCTTAGAGATAGAGAAGAGTTCAAGAATAAGAAAGCGAAGATAAGAAATGAGTCTAGGTAGCAGAAGGGTAGTGTAAATCTTTCATCCTTTCTGAAGCAAAAGAGTCCTGCACCATTATCTGCTAGTGCACCTGCACCTAAGAATAAAAGTGAGTAAAATGGCCATAATTCACAGAACTTTAGAGCTAGACCAACACAGTCCTAAGGTAGTATGGCACAAGGAGGTAGTTGGGCTCATGTATATGGTGGATGTGGTAGGAACCACTCAGGTAAGTGTCGTGATGGCCAGACAGGTTGTTTCAAGTGTGGGCAAGAGGGACACTTCATGAAAGAGTTTCCTAAGAATAAGCAAAGTAGTGAAAATCCAGGCAATAGAGCCCAGTCTTCATCAGTTGCTCCACCAGACAGGGCTCCACCTAGAGGAGCTACTTCTGGTACTGGCGGAGGAGCAAACCGTCTCTATGCAATCACTAGTCCCCAAGAGCAAGAGAACTTTCCATATGTTGTAACGGGTATGATCAAAGTATTTACTTTTGATGTTTATGCTTTGCTAGACCCAGGAGAAAGTTTATCTTTTGTAACCCCTTATGTTGCAAATAAGTTTGAAGTTATTCCTGAGAAACTTTGTGAACCCTTATGTGTTTCTACATTTGTTGGGGAGTCTATTTTAGCTAAGCGAGTTTATCGTGATTGTGTCATTTCCATCAATCACAAGGACACCATGGATGATTTAGTTGAGTTAGACATGGTGGATTTCGATGTCATTCTAGGTATGGACTGGCTTCATGCCTGTTATTCATCAATAGATTATAGAACTCGAGTTGTCAAGTTTCAGATTCCTAATTAGCCAGTCATAGAGTGGAGTAGTAGTTCAGCAGTGCCTAAGGGTCGTTTCATTTCATACCTTAAGGTGAGAAAGTTAGTTTCGAAGGGTTGTATCTATCACTTAGTCCGAATCAATGACTCAAGTGTTGATGTACCTCCCATTTAGTCAGTTTCTATAGTAAAAAAGTTTTCATAAGTCTTTCCTGATGACCTACCCAGATTTCCTCCTGAGAGAGAAATAGACTTCGATATAGAAATTATTCCAGATACTCGTCCTATCTTTATTCTCCCATACAGATGGGCACCAGAAGAGTTGAAAGAGTTGAAAGAACAGTTAAAAGATCTTTTAGATAAGGGTTTCATTCGACCAAGTGTCTCACCTTGGGGCGCTCCGGTCTTGTTTGTGAGAAATAAAGATGGTTCCCTTAGGATGTGTATAGATTACCGTCAGTTGAACAAGGTTACCATCAAGAATAAGTATCCTCTTCCGAGAATTGATGATCTTTTCGATCAGCTTCAGGGTGCTTCCTGTTTCCCAAAAATTGACCTCAAATCAGGCTATCATCAATTAAGAGTAAGGGAATGTGATATTCCAAAGACAGCTTTCAAAACCAGATATGGTCATTATGAGTTTTTGGTCATGTCATTTGGTTTGACCAATGCATCAGCATCGTTCATGGATCTTATGAATAGAGTCTTCAAACCTTACTTAGATATGTTTGTTATCGTCTTCATTGATGACATACTAACATATTCAAGGAATGAAGAAGATCATGCTAGTCATCTCAGAATAGTTCTTCAAACTTTGAAAGATAGAGAGTTGTATGCCAAGTTCTCTAAGTGTGAGTTTTGGCTTGAGTCTGTGGCGTTCATAGACCATATAGTTTCCGGTGATGGAATTAGAGTTGATACTCAGAAAATTGAGGCAGTGTAGAATTGTCCTAGACCCACATCTCCAACTGATATTAGGAGTTTCTTGGGTTTGGCTGGCTATTATAGAAGGTTTGTAGAGGGTTTTTCATCCATTTTGTCCCCTTTGACGAAGTTGACTAAAAAATTAGTGAAATTTCAATGGTCTGAAGCTTGTGAGAAAAGCTTTCAAGAATTGAAGAAAAAGTTGACTACTGCCCCAATTTTAACTTTACCGGAAGGTACTCAAGGTTTTGTGGTGTATTGTGATGCATCTAGAATTGGCTTGAGTTTTGTTTTAATGCAGAATGACAAAGTTATAGCTTATGCCTCCAGACAGTTGAAGGTTCATGAGAAGAACTACCCAACCATGACTTAGAATTGGCTGCGGTAGTATTCGCTTTGAAGATGTGGCGTCATTATTTGTATGGTGTTCATGTTGATATATTCACTGATCATAAGAGCCTTCAGTATGTGTTCACCCAGAAATAGTTTAATCTCATAGATAGGAGGTGGTTAGAATTACTCAAGGATTATGACATGAGTATTCTTTACCACCCAGGTAAGGATAATGTGGTTGTTGATGCGTTAAGCAAGTTGTGTATGGGTAGCACCGCCCATGTTGAAGAAGGAAAGAAAGAGTTAGAAAAAGATGTGCACAGACTGGCACGCCTGGGAGTCTGACTTATGGATTCCATAGAAGGAGGTATAGTGGTGACGAATGGGGCTGAGTCATCATTAGTGTCAGAAGTAAAAGTCAAGCAAGACCACGACCCTATTTTTCTTGAATTGAAGGCATATGTTCATAAGCAGAAAGTATTAGCTTTTGAACAAGGGGAGATGGTGCATTAAGATATCAAGGTAGGTTGTGCGTACCTATGGTGGATGGGCTCCAAGAGAGGATCATGGAGGAAGCTCATAGCTCTAGATATTCCATTCATCCGGGTTCCACAAAGATGTATCGTGATTTGAAAGAGGTTTATTGGTGGAATGGCATGAAGAAGGGTATTGCTGAATTTGTCGCTAAGTGTCAAAATTGCCAACAAGTGAAAGTTGAGCACCAAAGGCCCGGTGGTTTAGCGCAAAATATATAACTTCCAGAATGGAAGTGGGAGATGATTAATATGGATTTCATCACAGGTTTCCCAAGGTCTCGCAGACAACATGATTCTATTTGGCTGATTGTCGACAGAATGACAAAATCAGCCCATTTTCTGCCGTAAAGACTACCCATTCAGCAGAAGATTATGTCAGGTTATATATTTAATAAGTGGTAAGACTTCATGGAGTCCCAGTCTCCATTATTTCAGATAGAGGTGCACAATTTACTACACAATTCTGGAAATCCTTTCAGAAAGATTTGGGTTCAAAAGTGAACTTAGGTACTGTCTTTCATCCTCAGACTGACAGACAAGCAGAACGCACTATTCAGACATTAGAAGATATGTTGAGGGCTTGTGTGATTGATTTCAAAGGGAATTGGGATGATCACCTACCTCTCAGCGAGATTGCTTACAACAACAGTTATCACTCGAGCATCCAAATGACTCCTTATGAAGCTCTTTATGGGAGAAGATGCATATATCCTATTGGATGGTTTGAAGTTGGTGAAGCAGGGTTGATAGGACCAGATTTAGTTCACCAAGCTATGGAGAAAGTGAAAGTAATTCAAGAGAGATTGAAAACAACACAGAGTCATCAGAAATTCTACACTGATGTTAGGAGAAGGGTGTTAGAGTTTGAGGTAGATGATTGGGTATATTTAAAAGTTTCACCCATGAAGGGTGTTATGAGGTTTGGTAAGAAGGGGAAGCTTAGTCCCCGGTATATTGGACCTTATAGAATAGCCAAGAGGATTGGAAATGTAGCTTATGAGTTGGAGCTACCACAGGAATTAGCAGCAGTTCATTCGGTGTTTCACATCTCCATGTTGAAGAAGTGCATGGGCGATCCTTCATTGATCATATCAACTAAAAATATTGAGATCAAGGATAGCTTAACTTATGATCGAGGAGATTCCGGTTCAGATTCTAGATCGCCAAGTTCGCAAGTTGAGAACAAAGGAGGTTGCGTCAGTCAAAGTCCTTTGGAGGAACCAAATTATTGAAGAAACAACTTGGGAAGCTGAAGAGGAAATGACGAAGAGATATCCATACCTCTTTGAAACCGAATAAAATGCAGACCAAGGTACTAATTTTCTTCTTAGTACTATCTAAATTATGAGTGAGCATGTTTTTTGTTTGAAATTGCTTTGGGATGTTCGAACTTCATGTTACACCTTTAGCCTAGTAAGAGTAATCTCATTCGAGGATGAATATTCCCAAGGGGGAGATATTGTAACATCTCGCAATTCGAAATAGCTAGGAAGAAGCTAATAATCGGAAATAGTGGTTTTTGGAAAGAAGTGAAATCTGGAAATTTGTTTTAGTAAAGTTAAAAGTGAGTTTTTTGTCAACTTCAAACGGCCATAACTCCTAGCTCAGGATGATTTAGGTGCAGTTCCAGATATGGTTGGAAATCTCTTGGCATGATCTTTCCAACTCCGCTAAGTTTGTGCGATTCGTAGTTCGTATGAGTGAGTTATGCCATTTGGAAGTTGGGCTGTTTGAATAAGGAAATGCCCAATCCAGATTTTGTTTGAAGGGTAGTTTGGTCTCTTCCTTACCCCATTAATTAAATCCATTTTAAATAAAATAGTTGGGGTCAAAACTGAGTTAGTTCAGTTTACACTTTTGAGAAATAGAGTTAGGGATTTTGGAGGAAGAACGCAAGAGAAAGGAGAAGAGTAAAAAGCAGATTCGCCAAGAACGATCGATTTTGGTTGTGGATTTGCCGAGGAATTTACCCTACAAAGTATGTGAGTCTCTCATAGCATTGGGTTCATTCACCCACGCGCCAAACATGTTTAGTACATCGAAATTTGTCCTAAAAGAGTTTGAAAGTTGATGTTCTTGACATGTATTCTTAAATTTGAATGTTATTCTTGAATTGTGATGAATTGAGGAGTTTCTGAGATCTTTACGTTGAGTTTTACGGTTGTATTGAGTTATTTTCTTGATTACATATGCTGGGTATCAGGATCTAAAATTAATTTGAGTTCTATAATCGAGTTTAGGCGATTTGGGGCTGGAAAATGAAGAAGGAAAAGTCGAGCAGGTTCTGGCGCGCAGGTCAGCGTTGCGGACTCGCTCCCCCAGTGAAGAAAATTGTCTCCGCATCGCGGACTTGTTTCGAGACGGTGATTTCATAACTTTTCTCAGGTTTAGCTATTCAAAGTCATTCCTAAACATCATGAGACTTTTCCTATTACAAATCACAATCCTTGAATCTATAATTCAATTCAAGGACCAGTTAAGAGTCAAGTCAAGAGCAGTTAAGATTAAAGTCAAGAGAAGTCAAGAGTCAAGTTAAGGGAGGTTCATTTCAAGTTTCATAAGTCGTTTACCAATGTTTTAACTTTGTTTTAAGACTTAATCTTTGAAGTTGAGTAAAGAGTAAGAGCAAAGTTCATTTTCTTTAAAATGATATATGGGAACTAAGTATTCCCAAGAGTAATGTTTTCACACTTAAGATGAGAGGATACTGAAATTTCCAAAAGAGTTTTGAACAACAAAAGGGAACATTGATTCCAAGAGAGTTTTTAAGCTAAGTTTGAGCAATTATATCAAACCAGAGAAGAAGTTGTTTTAAAAAAAAATATATGAGCTAAGTATATTTTGGGAGTAGTATTGAGCACCGATATGGGGACGCGAGTTCATATTAACACAATCCCCCATAAACCATGTAGCCATCATGGGCAGAAAAATGATCATACTTTTTAGATGATTCCTTAGTGCTTTTTAGCATAGACTAGCGGATCCACTTAGTAGTTCAGGTTCTATACCGATGTCAAGGTATAGGACGGTCCTTGGCAACATGAGGTAAAATGTTGTACCATCACTTAGGCTCATAGTGATGGTTGTCGGTTAGAGAATCTCCCACAGAAGTTATATTACTTTCTAAATGAGTAAAGTAAAATTTGTTATTGCTTTATCTTTAACGAACTAAGATTGTTTTCAATTGTTTTATAAGCTTAATATATATATATCACATGTATTTTATTGCTTTATATTGAGTTGAGTATCCATGAATTGAGAAGAGCCAGGTAGGTGTTTCTTCCATTATCTCTTTCGAGCCTATATTTGTTAGCATTCCAACTCGCATACTCGTACATTCAATGTACTGATGCCAGTTGTGCTGCATCATATTATGATGCAGACGTAGGTAACCATGATCAGAATCCAACGCCTTATTGATCCAGCTTGAGCATTCAGAGTTTGTTGGTGAGCCTCCTTGCATTCTGGAGGACTCCTTTGTTTGCTTTCTAATCTTTCAGATGTTAGGATGATCGGTGGTTTTGTCCCGACATCCCTCTTTGTTTTAGAGGCTTTATAGACAATTAGTAGTTCAGTAGTCTTTGCATTATCATTCTTATGTTAAAGACTTGGGTTGCCACTTTTGGCCAAGTTGAATGTTTAATTCTTAAAACATTCTCAGTTATTTTATTATTCAGTTCAGTTAAGTTCATTGATCATTATAGATATGAATAATGTCTTCCGCTGAGTTAAGTAAGTCAGGCCAAGGGTTCGCTTGAGTCCAGCAATGGTCTTCGAGTGTCAGTCCCTCCCAGGGTGTAGGCTCAGGACGTGACAGATCACAAGACTATTAAGCTTTCCAATATCATTGGAATTAGCTTCTTTTGAGAAAGTGGCTTATATGAGATTTTAACATCACTCTTTTAATAAATTTGAAATCATAAATTCTAACAGGAGTATTCATAAGAAAAAAACACACATAAAATGTTATACCTACAAAGCTACATTAAGTGAATTCAACAATTTGTATTTGCATTAGACCTATGTATATCGAAAGTCTAAATAAATCTAGCTATCAATTTATATACACTATATCACCAGAAGGTTATTTTAGATCACCAGATTATCTTTATATGTTATAGAAGGTAACATGTCATATTTTCTGAATTATAAATCACACATTTTTAAAAGGCTTATTTGGAAATATCCTTGTGAGTGACCTAGTAGTATACAAAATTCTTTATACTGAATTTGAGACTGAGAAGATAATAAAAAAAATAAAAAAATGTTAAATACTGTCATTTAAGGACGCTCAATTTCTAAGAGTCAAAATTTAGAAGTCTCGTACCCCCTCCCGCCCCCCTCCCCCTCAAAAAATAAGAAAAAGAAAAATAATGTTCCAATACTAACCTTCATAATAAAGTTTTTTCTTAAATAAACAGACAATATTAAGGATGCTAGTAGCAAGATTTAACTTAAATACACAAAAAATCTGAGATAAAATTCTCACAATAAGATTAATCAAGAAAATATTTCAATACTAACCTTCACAATAAAGTGAGATTTGTAATCTTAAAAATATAGCAAGTACTTGATATAACAATAATAACAATCGTAAAAGAAAATCTAATATTATAAAAATTCTTTATACTATCGACAAACATTAATTAAACTTCATTTTCCCTTTTTGTCTTAGTCAAACCTATTTGCTTTCCAAAAAGTAAAACAGGTGTCAAAGCAACATCAACATCAACAACATCATGATTGAGTGCTAAATCTATTGGCAAGCCTTCAACATTCTTCACCACATCAATAACAAAGGTATTGAAATTCTCATTTGTTCCATTCTTGTATTCACACAAGTTGAAAACAATTGTATCTCTGGCTCTTAAGCTTTTAGCTTTCACAAATTTTTTCCAACCCTTTGTGAAGGTGAATTTTTTACTAGTTTGACAGTAAAAAAACCTAAACTTTCATGATTTTCTTGATCTATCATATAAGTCAATCTCCTCATTATGCTGGATGTGAGAGAAATACTCTATAGAATATCTCCTAGGTATCACAAACGTATTATTTCCAACATCACTCTGAGTAAGCACTTTTTGAAAAAGTTGCTTAAATGAAGGTTCAGTTTTACCCTGTAAACAATATTTAAATTCTGACTTCTAACAAGAGGATTTTTTCAAAAAAAAAACATAAACTTTTATAGGGTTATGATCCCTACGTAATGTTGGAATTTCATACTTCATCTGTTAAATATTTTCTAATTTGATTTCTACTTTTACTTATTATTTTTGACAGATCAAGAAAGGACAACTTTTTTTCCTATTATACCCTCAATTTATTAACATTGAGTTAATATCTTTGAAAAATGTAATGAGTAAATATGTTTGGGACCCTATCAATTAATGGGAGTAAAATGATAAACTTAACATATCAATTATTATTTTGTTAACAAGTGGGCCAAGACAAAAATTAACAAGTAAATCTGAGCAGAGGGAGTATTTTAAGGAGGCTTACATGTTGTCTGTAGATACCATTGTAGGTGACCTAATAGCATACACAATCCCTACACTTATGATGTATACAATTTAATTCTTATGAATTTGAACTTTTTGGGGATCGTTATCAAAAAAATATCTAGTGTGCCATGCAATAACAACAACAACATGCATATCCAGTACAACCTACAAGTGAAGTTTGATACGAGGAGTGTGTACACATGCCTTAGTGCACTGACCATTATGTTCGTCCAGAACACCTTTCATGAGTCTTGAATCAGAAATATTATTATTTTCACCTTCCATGTTGAATTCTGAGAAAATTCAAAAATCATTAGGAAACTTTAAGAATATGTAAGAGATTGATAAGTACAAGTTCAAATGTTTAAATTTATGTATAAAGTACACAAACCCCAATAATTTGGATGCTAATTACATCCTATTCCGAAAGTTTTTCAAAATTATAATAATTTTAGATTTTTCAGAGTATGTATCCGGATGTTATAAGAGAGAAGTAAAAAAATAGATTTTTGTAATTTATTCATATGGCAATTTTTTTTAGAGATTATGTTATCTTAAGTTGCGTAATTACATAATTTTCCCTAAGTTTATTGTTCAGACACAAAGACCAAAAAGTAAACATAATAATCTATATCTATATCTATATTACCTTAAAAACATGAACTCCTAACTTGTATGTTAAATTACTATAATATCCGTAACTTAGGTTTTGACTTTTTTGATGAGTTGTGACTTTTCCGATAAGTTGTGGCTCTTTTCGAAGGGTTGTGATTTTTTTATGAGTTGTGACTTTTCCAAAGAGTTGTGACTTTTTCAATAAGTTGCGACTTTTCCAAAGAGTTGTGACTTTTTCAATAAGTTGTGACTTTTCCAAAGTGTTGTGACTTCTCGAAAAGGTCATGACTTTTCAGATAAGACACAAAAAATTATTTGTTCATACCACCCTTTGTTGACTATAAATAGAGGGGCATCCTCTCATTTTTCAACCACAATTTTTTTAATCTTCTACTCTTTTTCTTCTTGCATTTTATTATTTTTTTTGTGTGATTCATTGTCGTTGAGTGAGTTGAAGTTTAGAGGAATATCATGTACCACTATTTTCATGAAGTAAGTCGTTCTATCCTAAGAGGGTATATTCCATAACCTCAAGTACTTGAGGAAAATACTATTGATGATGTAATAATTATTTTTTTGCTTAATATATACATTAGTATGTATTGTTACAATATATGAAGTTAATATGATGTAGTCTAAATTCATTTGTTTTTGTTTAACAATTTCTCTTGTGATGTACATATATGCTTCTGAATATCTTTTCCAAAAAATAGAGAATTGTCACGATTTATTTTTGATGCTCAAGATAAAATAATGACTTTATTTATCAATGCTACTTATGTGATTTAGACTCTCAGAAAGTTTGTTTCAAAATACTTATAACTATATAAACATTGCCCTTTTGTTTTACTTATTTACTATTTTTTAATATTTCAGTATTTTAGACGAAGAAAAGTTCATATGACTTGTAATAACTCCAGTTGAAGTTTGTATTAGTTTATTTTTTATTATTTATTTAATATTTAATTTTATGAGATAAATATTTTCATTAATGCAAATATATATTTATATTTGGGTAGGTATTTGTATTTAAATTGAAGTATTATATATGTCACAAATGTATTATCAAGTTAACAAGATCTTCTAACTTCAAAATATATTATTTTAAACTGTTTCGAGTTTTTTTTTAAAAAAAATACCTCACAACAAATGTGAAAATATGTGAATATATAAAATATAGTTGTTTTCTTCACATGTTAATATGACATCTAAACAATTTAACGTGGAATACATATGCAAAGCACATCTGGTTAGATGACAAGAAAAATACAAAGCAAATATTTTATGTAAGGTAATATTAGTGAGATAAGACTAATTATATGATTGGACCTTATCATTTTTAAAATAAATATATACATTATTGCATATATATATAACAATCCACATGGAACATTCACAAAAAAATCTGTAATGTTATGTTTTGCTAAGCTTATTGTTCAAATCTTTGCTTAAATAAGCAAATACTATTTACTATAACATATATTTTTAGAATTGGTAATCACGTGCAACGCACGTGTCAAAAATATATTATTAAAAAAGAACAACAACAACACAGTTGGTCTCACTCAATCAATATTTATTATCTCATAAAGTCATTTTTTCTATTGATTTTTAAAAAAAATCAACAAAGAAAATGATTTTATGAGTAGTAAGAATTATTAGTTGACTGAGACCATCTGAGAGATCAATTCAACTTTTTTTCTAAATGCTACTTTCTTTTTCTTTTCAGATTTTATAAATTTTATGTCTAAACGTCCACGAAAACAAAATACTTTTTCATCAGATCTTCTAAGGCCCTCATTCTTTTACAAGTTTAAAAAAAAAACAATAGTTTTCATATAAAGATTTAAACAAGAATAATTTTTTAAAAGAAATAAAATAAATAGAAACAAAAGTTCATGTGAAAACTTATTAGGAGAATGAAAAAATAAACATACCTGATGATCTCAAGTATTAACAGCAGAAGCTATGCAATTTTCAACAAAATCACAAAATTATTATTGCTATGATAGACTCAAAAGACCAACATCTATATGTCCTTTTATATAATTGTAACATGTAGATTGTAGTTAATTATAAATTATTAATTAATTAATTCAAAATATTATTTCAATTTAATGAAAATTCCAAATTTGTAGATAAATAGTTTTGACTTGACACACTAGAGCAATAATTTATAAAATAAAAATTCTACTATATTACCATTTGAATATAATAAATTTTATATTTTGTATATATTATAAAATAACAATAATTAATAATAAAGACAAAACAGAAATCAAATGAGAAATTATCTCTTTATTTATTAAACTGGTCAAGTAAAAGTGAATATTTACCAACATGAGTTTTGGTGCACTGGTGGGAGTGCTTCACCCTTAACCAGAGGTCTCGAGTTCGAGCCCTGGGTATGGATAAAATCCTATTGGGAGCGCCACCCCTGAATAAGCCCTGCAGAGCGCGATCCGGATTTAGTCGGAACTATAATGTGGGCTCCAGACACCGGGTGGGAAACAAAAAAAAAGTGAATATTTAATAACAAAAGTTTTAATTGATTTCAAGATACTAAGATCTTGTTTGACCATAAATTTTGAAACTTAAAGTTGTGTTTGGACATGCATTTTAATTGGGAAAAATTGTGTGTGAAAGTGAATTTCTCCTAAAAACTATTATAGACCATTTTTTGGAACTTGAATTTTTTTGAAGACAAATTTTTAAAATATTATCCAAACTATATGGTCAAAAGAATATCTAATGATATATTTTTGAAATTTTGATTCAAAATATATGGTCAAATAGATATTTAATGATATGGTTTTAAAATTAGATCTGGTCAAACGCTAGCTAAATATTAGAAAATTAAATTATATAAGCAAAAATCTTAATCGACTTTAAAATTGTAGATATAATTGGCTTTCTGTAACAACATGTTCCCGTCATTATAGAAAAGCCAACAGAGAAAAATTTTGGGCCGGAGAACTTTTTCGTAGTAACTTGAATTTTTCCAACCTAGTCAGAATTTGGACGATATCGGAGTCATTGAAGTCTAGGAAAATCTGGTAGCAATTGGGTGATCTAATTATGATTTTGATTACATGAGTAGTTAGATAAGTCGTTAAGGAACTCGTATGACTTTACGGAATTGAATTCGGGTGAGTAGAACTTCCGAAATTGATCTTAGCGTGAGCGGATAGTTTATGAGTGTCGTTGGTTGAAGGCGTGTTGTGATATGGGGGTTTTGAATTTCTTTAATATGTTCACTGTTTCGTGCAAGCTGCTTTGGCAGTGGTTTCTGTCGCCAGGTCGGGGCCGCTATAGTGGAGTGAGGACCGCTGTGGCAGATCCGACACGACTTAAGTTGGAAATAAACCCTAAAACGTCTTTATTCTGCACTTTTCATTTTTGAGAGTAAGGAGACGAACCCTAGGTGATTCTTGACAGTTTTCCACCATTCTTAAGGCTAAAGGTAAGATTTTAACTCCCCGAATCCATTTTTCAATCCTTAGAACGTAATTTAATGGGTAATTATCGATGGGGGAAGGTTTTGATCTGAAATCTATGGTGGAAAAAGCCCTAGTTTGGGTAGTGGGATCATGGGTATGATCTAAGGTTGTTAGAATTGTTAGTAATCCGTGTAATTAGTGATTGTTTATTGATTCCCGTATTATATTGATTGTTTGTAGACCAAGAACAAGCGGAACGAATCCATAAAGGGAAGAATCAAGTTTCTTAGGGTTTCAAGCTTGTTTCGAGGTAGGTGATGGTTGTGGTTCTATGATTGTGTGATGTATGTTTGTTCTTGCTTCATTATGATACATGTTTGTATGCGAATGTTGCATTATTGATCACATTAATTGTAAATGAGGAAATATGAATGATGAATGTCATGAATCATGACTTGATTGTATGATTATGAGAATGTACTTTGTGATTGTGATTG
>JAJOOO010006681.1:0-19620 GCA_029582685.1 Solanum piurae | reverse complement strand
AGCTTCACCAGATGTCTATAAGGCTGCTATAAAAGCACAGGTAATCCATTTCCTGATACGTCCAATTTTGTCTAAGGAAATTGCTTAATTTGTTTTTTGCTGGGGAGTGAATCCAGCTTAATTTCTGTGCTTTGTGAATTCGTGTTAAAGATACGCAAGAGCACTTATATTTGATATTTTGTGACGGTTATCATTCTGCAGGACCGAGACGGTTTGATGGATTTACTAACCTACCCTACAGTTGAAGAGGCTATCAAAAGTAGAGTAGAAATGAAAACCAAAACTTATGGACAGGAACTGAACAATGGACCGGAAAATGTAAGAGATCCCGCGTACAAAATAAAACCATCCCTAGTTGCTGAATTGTATGGGGACTGGATCATGCCATTGACAAAGGATGTTCAAGTTGAGTATCTTCTGAGAAGACTAGATTAGGGGGGAAAAACATCTGATGGAATACAGGAGCGTTGAGTTATGCTGTTCCACCAGATGCCTATAAATATATGATGGACTCAGTTTCTTATAGTGATTTCTGGCAACATGGAGGTGTTGAAGAACTAAACAGCAATTCTTCTCCTGAGAATATGTCGATAAAAACCTGTTGTAATTTATGATTTTTAGTCCTTGAGAATGTAAAAGAGGGATATGTTTTTGAATAATGAACATTATAAGCTGGTCTTTTCCAATGAATTCCCATGCTGTTTCTGTTAGTGCCGCTTTTTTTTTCAATGTGCTTTTCCAGATTTGTTTAAAGGTTTCATATACAGCTCTTGTTTCTGCACGATGGACAAGAACATTAATTAGTTGAACAGATTTTCTGTCATCATTGATTATTAAAACAGACGAGCACTCAAGGACAAATTACCTGGCATGAGTGGCACATCGTGAACTTTCCTGCTGCCGTTCTTGAAGATTCGCTCGTGGCAAAGAACTTCTTGTTTTGGTATAATGGAGGAGCTGAATGACTTCCTCTACTATTCCTCCTTAAAAACTCATCTGTTTTACCTCGACTCCCAGCATCAATCCATTTATGCAAGTTCCCATCCACCCTAGCAGAGAGCATAGCTCGTGGTGTCAAGTAATTATTAATATTTTCTTCACCATGAAAATGCATGTGTCAAATCATAATAGAATTCAGAAGGACCTGAACTACAACCACCCCCTGTACTGGCCATATCCTCTCCAGAAAGAGCATAAAAATTGAGGCCAAACTTTGCAGGATTTGGGAACAAGCAGTCCTCTTTTTCCAAATTACTTGTGGCAAGGACCAAGAGAATATGTTCCATGTTTCCAAAACTATAGTAACAACAACTTCATTTTTTACAGAAGTTTCAATCCCATTTTCAGCGGATGTAAAGATTAGCATCTTGAAACCAGGCCCCGAGCAAAGAATCTGGTGGCAGAGGAGTTGGTTTTGGACAAAATGATAGCAGGCCAGAACAAAAAAATTGTCTGTTTAATGTAATCCATAAGATGTCCGTCTTCATCCAGAATGTCCTTGGTTAATGAAGATTTTTCTGAATCTCCTGACAAAAAAATTGATCTTTGCAGTGCCTTGCTCTGAGTTTTGCACCTGGAGAAGTTCTCAAAATATATTTCTTGCCTCTAGGATACCTTTGATTTAAGACCTGGTTATTCAAATTCAACACTACAATCACTATCAAAATGATCCATCACATATCAGGCTTCTGTGCAAAGAACAGCTCCGGGTTAATGGTTTCCTTCTCTCATGCATCACATTCGAACTGTCATCAAGATCAAGAGACTACCTAAACGAGACATCTTCTATTGATCTGCCAGCTACAATTGTTTGACTCATTCTCCCATCACAAACTTATTAACAAGCATTACCGATGTATGCAATAAATTTCTATTGGGAATTTCAAGAAATCAGAGAGAAACAACAAATATTGCAAGACCCTCTTTAGGCTTCCACAGATTATATATGCAAACAAAAAGATCAATCAGGACAGAGTACAACTTTAGAATTAAGTAAAGTATGTAAATCAATATTTTTTATTTGTTTGAATTGTGAGAAAACTAGAAGTACTTGGAGTGCATTTGCTTCCTTCGAAATGATTGGTTGTAAAATACATCACGAACAATGACTGCAAAAGAAAAATCCCAAGAAATTTACTTATTAGCAAACAACAGTCTACTCATGTATCAGGTAAGCTTATACAGAATTACATGTTGTACAAACATTTTGTCTACAATCATCAATTCCAAGGTACAAACACTTGTCGTCCTGTAAACAGAGTGCTAAGAACAAAGACCAAGTTAGTAGTTTTATACCCATCCTAATGGATACTACCAAGTACCAACTAAAACTCAAAAGAACTTTAGCTTCAAAACCTTAAGATATCCAGTTGGCCTCCCTTGAGGTTTAGTGAAAAATTCCAACAAAAACACATCAGATATAGAGCTCAGAGCCTCTCCTCCTTTAAGGCCAAAATTTGCTAGGAAAGCATGCATAACATCTAAATGGAAGCATTTCGATGTCGCTGGTGTAACTCAAGCATAAGAAACCAGATGAATGTGCTTGAGCTAAACAAGACAAACTACTAGAGCTGCAATACTGATCATCCTCCCCACAATTGGACCACTGGAGCAGGAAGAGACGTTGTTTCGCTTAATGTGACTAAGACCTTCTATTTCACTAGTGGCAAAGGATACTGCTATGGAGGTATGAAAGTGGCTATTCATGTTGCAAAGGCACCTCCACCACCAAAAGCTCTATAAGGCAGCACAGGTAATCCATATCCTGATATTGCCCACTTTTGTTCAATGCCATTGACAAATATTATATTGTTCCACCAGATGCCTATAAATATGTGATAGGGACTCTGGTAAAGACTAAACTATGATTCTTAGCCTGAGAATATGTTACTCCCTCTGTTCCAATTTATATGACTTACTTTCCTTTTTAGTCAGTCCCAAAAAGAATGACACATTTCTATATTAAGTAACAATTTTACTATAAAATGTCTATTTTATCCTTAATGAAATGATTTACAACCACACAAATTTCTATCATTTATTTTGGACCACAAGTTTTAAAAGTCTTTCTTTCTTTCTTAAACTCCGTGCCGAGTCAAACTATATCACATAAAATGGGACGAAGAGAGTAATAAACAGTTGTAATTTATGATTTTTAAGTCCTATTGAGGATGTGTAAGAGTTATAATTTTGAGTAATGTACATTAATAAGCTGGTCTTGTCCAATGAATTCCCATGTGGTTTCTGTCAGTGCAGCCTTTTTTTTTCAGTGTACTTTACCAGATTTTTGTTTAAGGATACATATTCTTTGTCTGTTACCAGAGAAAGTGATCTCTTTTGACCAAGGAATTGCTATTTTCATGTTGATGACTTTATAAGTCTCCAAAAGCCAGTAAGAGTTTGCATCCGTCGTAAGCTAGTTCACAAAAATGTAGCCCAATTTACCTGTCTAAAATGTTTGAGTAAAAGTGCTCCCGATTGACATCGAAAAATTATAAGTATATAATAACAAAAATAACATATCCTTGAGACTAGTGAGTGGCCAAACATTTACTAGAAAGACTTAAAAAATCAATATTATATTAAATTGATTCCTGTATTAATCTACGTGTAAATAAAAAATTACTTTTTACACATCATATATATTAAAATCTTAATACAAATAACAAAACTAGTCCTTGTATCTGTTTTTAATTTTGAAATGAATGCATAGGCGGAGCTAGGAATTTGATTAAAAATGTGTAAAATTAAATATACACTTAAAATAGCTAATATTTAACATTATTCATTTTTTTAAAAAACTACTCCATTTACAACATGTATACCTCACAGGTCACAATCGATTCTCTTACTAGAAACATGCAAACTTCTATAGAAGTATTTATTTTTGTTATCATATGAGAAAAGTCTGAAACATTATCTTCTTAGTATATACTATTTCTAATATTTATATTTGATGTTCATGTGCATCGAGCGCGTCATTCTTTGAAAAAAAAAAATCAAGTTCAATTGCGTTATAAACCATATCAAATCTAAAAAAATTTAAAAAATTATGGTTGCAAATGCAAGCCGTAAATCTCGGACCAGAAATGCCTAGCTGGACCTAAGTTTTATTGTGAAATTCTTGATTTTTTTTTCATTTTAAAGAAAAAACTAAAGGAAAAAAAATGCAAAATTTGACATCTTTGTCTGCTGTGTTCCATTGTTTCAACGCATAAACTTTCTTATACTGATTATCAGGTTTCTAAAACATAAAAAGTCAGCAATTCATAATTTCAACAGTAAAATTGTGTCGGTTGTTCTAACAAATATGATCCTAACAAGTTAAACTATACTAATATTGTACAATAATTATTTTTTTTGTCATGAAATACAATTTAATTTCATCTATAGGTAGTTTGAGAACCTTATAAGTTTGGTCTAAACTTACTAATTGCAACAAGCTATCTCAAGCTTGCTCGCATTTGGGAGACGTTTTGTTATTGGTTAAAGTTATTCATAGTTATTTATATATTATTTATTTTAATTTTATTGTGGATATGATTTATAATTTAAATATGTTATATTGTAAATTAATAATTGAATAACGTACATAATACTTAATGCATATAATTCACTTAACTAATGTATCTTGCACCGTTAATGAATTGAGTTCAAAATTTGATTAAAAGTTGGTAATAATGGATAACATGCAGTTGGAGGGTAGAAAGTAGGCGTATCCTATGTGATAAATGAGCTGTTAAGCTTTGACATTGCCTTTTAGCTTAATATATGCGTTACTCCACTTTATTAATTAAAAAAATACCATGTTCTCTTATTGTTATACAAAGGTAAAAAGAGAGTAATTTCTAAAACTGTTAAAAAGATAAATTATTTACTAACGGACGTGGTAAAAATGAATAGGTTATTTATCTTTAATCAAAATTTTCGAGTTGTAAACTAAATATGAAAAAATCAACTTTCCCTGAATGCCTGCATTGCGATTCCAAAAAAGCATAAAAAAGTAAAATAAAGGTTAGTAAAAGGTAAACTACAGTTGAGTAAAGTTTCAACTATAAATAAGGTAGTCCACATGCATCTCTCAAAAGAAAAAGAAAAGCTTAGCTAAGAACTGTAGAGGCTGCGAGAGTATATTACTGTAGCAATGGAGGTGGTGAGAAGGAGGAGCTTCGGTTGGCCAACAATGGTGGTGGTGCTAACATGCGCCTTGCTCGTAATGCTGCCTCAAGTGTACTCGGTTCGGTACATTGTGGGATCGAGATTTGGGTGGACTAACAGTGTCAATTACACCAATTGGGCTAAGGACAAACATTTCTACAACGACGACTGGCTCTGTAAGCTCTAGATCTACTCTTCTTTCAGCTCATTCTTAAGATTTTCTACTGTTCTTAGCTTGCTTCAACTAATGTTCCCTTTATTAGAAATTAGTCCGGATCTTAAATATATCCGGGATTTAGTGTAAATATGAGTATAATTTTGTTTCTATAATTGGAGCTTGGAGCCTTAGTTTTCTGTATAAGCTCTGCGGTTTACTGGGTTTCATTTATTTGCTTGCTGCTTTTGAGTAAATGGTCTCTTTAATTTACTTTAATTGACTTGACGTTGCTAGTCTGCTAGATAGTGAAGGTCTGGTGTAAATTGCCTTTTTTTTCCTGCGAAGGGGTGAATTATTTGCTAAAATTAGCAATCTTCTGTGTCGCTCAGATCTATGTTTTTAGCTTGCATTTAGAATGACATTTACTCTGTTTATACCTAATTTGAATTATAGAGTTTCCAGCTGGGCATTTTCGGTGATGAAAGTTTGAAGTTTTTCCTTTTTATGACTGCTTTTAGCACTGGAAAAGGCAGTTTCTTCATAAAGGCAATGGTGTTGCAATTGAGATTTAATGTTGTCCTTTCCTTTTTTGGGGGTTACTTAGATCTAAATCGCACACATATTACTACTGTTTTACAATGAAGAAAGTATCATCTCTAATTACTTGTCATTTCAGTGCTATAGTTGCGATTTTGTCATTCTTCACACATCGTAACGTAGCGTTCTCTTTTGGATTTACATTTTCCCCCGGCATTTCCATTATGCTGGTTGTTTTTACATCAAGAATCTACAATTGTGATATCACCATTCTTCATACATCGTAACGTTCTCTTTTGGATGTACATTTGCCCCCAGTATTTCCTTTATGCTGATTGTTTTTACATCAAGAATATTCCTTTATTACTCATAAGAAGAAAAAAAGTTGTGATATCACCAAATTCCAGCTCTATTCATGATCTTCACTGTCCTCAGTTTTGTGGTACTGTAGAGATGGCTAAGCAACTTCGCCATGGATCTCAAACTTGTTTTTTTTTCCATTTCTAAATTGGATTAGCACAGACAGATTAGCTGTTATGTGAGCCATTGATTACAGAAATTGTTTTGAGCTTCTTGTCATTAGAAGGTACATTCAATTTTTTTCTGGTGACTGTAAATTTCTGTATTTACTCTCAACTGTTTTTGTTTGGTTTTGAAGTTCGAGTAACCACTTTTGTCTGATATTCTAATCTTTAAGCCAATTTGCAACAATTAAATGCTTGTAAAAATGGATTTGGTAGGACATTATAGCTAATCAAAAGAGAAATAAAACATTGGATAAGACAACAATTCCAGCCACATGCTTAGATGTCACCCTGATGGCTGATCCTGTCCAGAATCATCCAGTTGTTTTGTAGGGACAAATATGTTTGTCACAGTATTGGTTCCAGCTAATGCTGGACAAGCGTTGCTATTTCTCTAATCTAGTTTGGTGCATAATGTGTAATCTAGTGAAGAAATATTTTATCATTTTCAAACGGCTCAATGATGTATAAGTGTGTACTTGTGCATAAACATTTGTAGTATTTGCTGATTGCTATGCTTATCTTGCTTCACAATAACTTAAAGACACATTACAAGTTACTCAGTCTGTATACGTATGTAACTCTTAGTATTGTAAAATATTGAGATATCTTCAGTTATTTGTCGCTGTTTAATAACTCTTCCTCTCCCATCCCAGTTTTTGTGTATGACAGGAACCAGATGAATGTGCTTGAGTTAAACAAGACAGACTACGAGAGCTGCAATACTGATCATCCTCTCCACAATTGGACCACTGGAGCAGGAAGGGACGTTGTTCCGCTTAATGTGACTAAAACCTACTATTTCGCTAGTGGCAAAGGATACTGCTATGGAGGCATGAAAGTGGCTATTCATGTTGAAAAGGCACCTCCACCACCAAAAGCTGCTCCAGTACGCAGCAGTTCAATAAATTTGCTCAACTCATTTAAAGGACAGATAATGATACCAGCTCTTTTTGGAACTGCTGCTGTGTGGGATGCATTTCTTCTGCTCTGGTAGGATGGTTAATTGAACCATAAATGCTGGATGCTTCAGATAATTAGTTAAACCAAGTGTCAAGAAAGTGTTTAGATTATTTTTTTTGTGTGCTTGTATTTTCTTTTTTCTTGAAAATTACCATCTTTTTTTTTCCCACTAAGTGCCTTCATCATTTGACCTGAAAATCAATTTTTTATTTCAGATCAAATTGGTGTGGGGGGTTGATTTGAAAAATTTGTTTATTTATGTTGTTACCTAAACAAGTTTACAATTGTTTCATTGGAGAAATTGATTGCGTGGATCACGGAGACCTTTCATGTTACTCTTTTCATTTGTTGCAAGTTACCTCTCTTAATTGATCATTATTTTGTTGTAAGTTAGCTGTCTCGATTTGAATTTTGAGAGGTACAGTATTTTCCAAGTCATCCAAATTTAGATGGTGGTCCAGGTCCACTCCAGTGCAAAGTAGTTATGAAAAGTTTGTCTTCATATTAAAGAGCTCACATGATATTTAGGTTATATTACCTTAAAGAGGAGAATAAGGAGCGTGTGTTATGTCAATGGATTCAAATACTACCTGGCAAGGGAAATGGTGGCCCCTTGCCATGTGACTTGATGATTCTGTTCTAATTAACAGCTGGTTTCCAATAATGTAATGTATAATACTCATATCGTTGGGATTAATTTGGGGTTGAAGAAAAGTAGATAGGAATAAAATATTGTTTTGTGCCATTTTCTTCTTCAGTGCGTTTGTTTGATTTTTTGAGTGAGTTTGAGGAACCTTTTCAATATTTTTCCAACTTCTCTTGGTTTCCTACCCAACGCCAATAATTTTGCCAACACACATTTGTAGTAATCTGATTTTTTTGGTCTCCAAACGAAAAATGGGCGGGTGTTTAACGGCCATGAAGAGTTGAACTTCCAAAAAAAACTTTTATTGACTTTTAGAATTTTCAATAATTTCAAAAACAACAAAATAGTTTTCACTTTTTTTACTCTAAATTACTCGCAATTTTTTTTAAAAAACACACCCTAATTTGTGTTGTAGCCTTAAATAACTTTGATTAAAAATAAAAAATACTTTTTTAAAAAAAAAATCAGAATAAAATATGATCAAACGTTCAAAGAAAGAGTTAATTGAATTTTTGAGGAACTTTTTGCACCCGTCTTTGTAACTAACGTAAGAATCGGATTCTAGTTTCTTCTGTGCCTATCTGTATTCCAATGAATTGAATGGATTTACGGACGGGCCATTTGCACTTTTGTTCTTTTTTGTGCTTGTCTTTGAATTTTGTCTCTAGTAATAAATATATTTTCACGACATATATTTATATTTTTGTATCATAATATCTCACAAGTTATGTCACTTTGGTTTTTAAAGAACTTATTTTTCACCAGATGTAAGTTTGATGGCTAAAAGACGAAAAATAAAGACCAACTTATTTGTAGGACAAATTAAAGACCAATCCATTTATAGAAAAAAAAATTAAAGAGCAATTCATTTGAAGGGCTATAATAGGAATATTCACACGAATACCTCTATTTTGAGATAATCTATAAATTTTATTATTCAATAAAAAATAGCCTTAACATTAAAAATAATCACAAGGCACAACTTATATCTTACAAGACATAAGCTCAATTTCAAATAGCATGCCTTAAGAAGTTCATAATCCACAACTTATGTCCTTACAAGACAAAAAAATTGGAAGGTAAAATTTGCAAGATACAAGTTATGACTTACCAGACATAAATTCAATTTCAATCCACAAAATTATGTCTCTTAGTTCTATGAACTTTTGCCGGATAAGGTAAAAGTTCTTTAATTTATGCTTTGTGAATTAAATACTACACAATTTATGTCAAATAAAAAAAAGTTTTCTAATCTTTTACCTTGAAAAATTAAGTCATAATTAAGAATATTTTGGTCTACAAAATTTCATCAAATAAAAAGCACGCACAATAACTTGCAATTATGTTTATGGACACTGCTTGGATAAATGGGGCTCAGGATGAACGAAGCCCATTTGAGCGTTTAAAGTGTACTCAAAGGTAAATTTGAGTATATTGACATAATATTTTAAAATTAAATTAAATTGGATGAAAAATTATAAATTATAACTTTTTTTTTCATATTAATATAATAAAAATATATATTCAAAATATTGATCAAAATTAATACTCCCTCTGTGCCTAATTACTTGTCCACTTTTGAATTGACACACATATTAAAAAAACAATTAATAACATAGTGAGTTTATCATTTTACCCATATTAATTATGAAGTGGATGAAAAATTTCACAATTTTCGAAGTAATTAGTCATTTAATGAGGGTATAATAGGTAAAAATTTTTTTGTCATTTTTGGATTTGTCAAAATGGACAAGTAATTAGGGACAACTATAAAAGGAAAAGTGGACAAGTAATTAGGGACAGAGGGAGTATAATTTAACTATCGAAAGCAAAGCATGATGATTAAATTAAGAGGGTAAAAGAAATTACTAATTTTATGGTGTTCAAACTATGCGAGAAATTTCAGGCACTCTCTATACAATATCTATATTCATATGGAAGAGGCATTAATATTTGTCTCTTCTATGCTAATAGCCATGTCTTTTATCTTAAAAATGAATTTAGGCATCTTGGACAAAGAAAAATGTGTCACATAAATTGAGACAAATTAAAAGAATATTACTTATATTAGTTGGGTCTTGTTTTTACGCTCTGTTAATTATGTGAAAAGAAAAAAAATGAAATTACATAGGCAATTATTACACTAAAGGATAGTTTGGTACGTAGGATGGAATAAATAAAAATATCTCAAGAAATTATTTTCTTTCACATTTAACATGAGATAGTAATTCCGCCATTTTAGTACAAATTTTGGAATAATATAACTTTGAAATTAGCTAATACCTCAAATCAAACATGCGATTGACTCAATTTTTATTTCAGGATATTATCTTTATTCCTCGTACAAACGAGTCAATGACCCCTTGAAGTAAGAATTCTTGACCCACATTTTTACTTATGTTTCCAAATTCATTTCAACCCAAGTAACTTTTGAATGCGACAATAAATTGCATATTTATTAACTTCCATTTTGTCTTCTCAAAACCATCTCAATTCTCAGTCCATCTATTTGACGTCTCTAAGCTCACCCCTAGCTCTGAAGGTTATAAGCATTTCTATTTTGCAGTAACATGAAATTAGGAAAGCTTAAATTAGCTTATAAAAATGTGATTTTGCCAACGTGGTTTTCATTTATGACCGTTCCGTTTATATATTACTTTAGCTCATTATAATTTGCCCAATTCAACCCATTAAAAATCTGAATTGATATGAAGCCCAAAATTAATTCATAAAATATCTTATTAAAATATTTAAAACGGCTATTTTTTTCTATTTAAAATGTGGCATATAACCATGATTAAAATAAAATAAAAATGTTAGGCACTTAAATTATAGAAAAAGCAAATAAATAAATTAAAACTTACTAAACATTATACTAGTTAAATTACGACCCGTTTATTAACCAATTTTAGCCCAATCAGTAATGATCTACCTATTTATTAGCCTAGTTCATACGATTTATTCAAATTCAACTTAACCCGCTCATTTGACATGATCAGGAGTGGGGGCACACACCAAAGGAGAAAAATGCATCAAAGGTCCTAAATCGACGAATAGTAAAAAAAGGTACATAATTAGTCAGTTATTTGCCATTTATTTCATTGCTCATTTGGTATGCGTGAGGATTCACGCAGACTTACCCCGATGATTCCTCCCTGTATATATATGGCTGTATCCTCACTGTCAAAATGCACCATATATATGCTTATCAATCACTATTAAATACCAAAAACAATAAAATTTCCTTTGAATTTGTAGCAATTGTGTTGCTAATACATTTTCTTAAGCAAATTCCAACTTGAGAAAAATATCCTTATTTGTGCCAATGAGGTTTGATCTGATAAGGTTGATGATGCTGTTAGGATTGATCAAGTGTGCGGCCAGTGGACTTGACAAGGTGGGCGGCAAGCATGGCTGGGACCAAAATGTTAACTATACTGATTGGGCTTCTCATCAACATTTTTATCTTGGCGATTGGCTTTGTGAGACTCCTTCACCTTTATATCTCATACTAATATGATTTTGTTTTGTCTTATGTCTATTGAAAGTGAAACATAATCGGTGCAATTTAAATAAAACTTGCATGATTTTCTGAGAACTAATTAAATGGTTGCTGAACCTCACTTGTGGTTTCGTTTCAGATTTTGTGTTTGACAAGCACTATTACAACGTGCTGGAGGTGAACCAGACGAACTATGAGCAGTGTATTGATCGCGATTTTATATCAAACATTACAAGGGGTGGGAGAGATGTTTTTCATCTAACTCAGGCAAGGCCTTATTACTTTATCAGCAGTGGAGGTTACTGCTTCCATGGAATGAAATTAGCTATAAATGTTGAACAACCTTTGCCAGCTTCTCCTGCACCTTCTTCATCAGATAAAACTAATGCTTCTCCACCCCAAATTGTCAAACATTTGATTACACCAGTTTTCGCGATTAGCAGTACTCTTGTGTGGACGTTCTTGTTTGCTTAAGCTACGTAGTCATGACTCCAGTGCGTTCTGATCTAGGATTTAATCTTTATGGATTTATATTTCTTTCACACAAACACATATACATATCTAGGTTTATCTTAATTTTGAGTTTAGGAAATTGTTTCTATTTCAAAGTTTATTAGGCAAGCAGCTTTGTAAGTTTAGGAGTGTTTCTCGTTTTGGTTCAATACTGAATTCCTCCTGATTAATGCTAAATGTTGCATTCTATTGTACTTTTTGAATTTATTAGAATTCCTGGTTTCGCCATTACTGTCCCTCATACGCAACTTGACCAATTGGTTGACAAACATCTTTCAAATCATACAGAAGAACAGAGACGATAGAAAAAACTACTCTCTTTTCATTCAGAAAGAGGCACAGAGTAACTGGAATGGTACCTACAAACATCTTTACTGATGCACCAACCATTAGCAAATAGCAATGCTTCTATAATTCAAAGCTAATAAGATACTTGTCAGATATAAAATTCTGTCTGCAAACTAGTACTACTACTAAATTACGTCGAAATACTAAGCTTTCATACTACTAACTCTTTAAGAAATCAATAGTACTTCTTCTGCTGCTGCTACTACTTACTGGTAGAAAGTTTGCTGTGTATAGCAATTGCTAGAGAAATTAGGCTAGCAGCATCACTAGAATCTTGAGGAAGCAATGTAACGGTCCCCATCCTGTTTATCTTCTCAAGCACTTCAACATACTGCTCAGCAACCCTCAAACTAGTAGCATCAGAACCTCCATCTTCAAGAATTGATCTTGATACCTCAGTAATTGCATGCGCAGTCGCTTGAGCATTAGATAAAATTGCATCAGCTTCTCCCTTAGCTCTATTCACTTGGTCTGTTTTAGCAGCCTCAGATTCCAAAATCACAGCCATTTTCTTCCCATCTGCTACATTTACATCAGCTTGTCTTTGCCCTTCAGAAATCAGGACTTTCGCCCTTTTCTTACGCTCTGCTTCAGCTTGTAATTCCATAGCCACTCTTACACCTTCCGGTGGTGTTATATCCTTGATCTCATACCTTAAACACTCTAATCCCCAATCAGTACGTAAAGGCCAATCGTTAATCGCATTAAGTATGCATCTATTCAATTCAACTCGCTCTTCAAAAGTCTTATCAAGTGTAATTTTCCCAAGCTCACTACGCATTGTAGTTTGTGCTAACTGGACTACAGCGTAAATAGGGTCCTCTGTTCCATATGAGGCTAAAACAGGATCAATAATTCTTATATAAAGTACACCATCCATTTCAATTGACACATTGTCTTTGGTAATCCCAGTTTGTCTTGAAATTAGAATTGCTTGTTCCTTTAAGGAGTGTACATATTGGATCTTATCGATAAACGGAATCAAATAATTAAGTCCTGGATTCAGTGTTGTAGTATACTTACCAAGACGTTCAACTACGAAGGCTTGTTGTTGAGGAACAAAGTGAATGCCCAAATTTTTGGGTGGCTTGATTTTGTAATTGGTGCTGAAGTTGCGTACGGAGGAGGAGATTTGTGAAGGGATTATATGTTTGTGGAATAGTTGAGAAGAAGTTGAGAGGTTTCTGCTAAACTGCATTGATTTTCTAATGATTTTCATGGCGTTGAGAGAACTTCCTTTGTAGAAACTCATCATTTTTGCTGAATTTCTTGTGAACAATTCTAACTCTGGAGTTTTTTCTCTATTGTCGTGCTGAAGTAAAGTTCTTGTTGCTTGATGAACAGGTTAAGTATTTGGTTTCTTGTAGGGGAAGACAACTCTATTTATTATTTTTCTCTAAGAAATATTTTATAAAAAATAAAATAAATTAATGTGGATTATTAAGCACTTAACGATAGTTTAGAGGAATGGAGTCACAAAATCATAGAGTTACTATTGTTACTTTAACAACAAAAAAAAAGAAGCTCACGAATATTTCTCATATGAGAAGTTGGTTAAACATGCCTCATCTATGAAACAGAAAAAGAAAAGAAAAAGCATAAGAAAATATTCTGAGAATAAATATTATGAATTTCGTATTTTTAATCTTTTTAGTCATATTATTTATTGAGACAAGTGTCAAAAATATATTTAAACAATTTTTTTTTTCTGAGACTCATAATTTAGGTATGCAACTCAATTTTTTTTTAAAAATAAATAGTTTAGGTGCATTTTTGATACTTTATATCTTGTTACGAAAAAGACTTTTGTCGGGTCGGGTCAGGCATTGAAGCAGAGGAGCAAATTTCCTAGATAATCGGATAAGATTATTCATCTATGGTGGGTACTAGCAGGAAGAAACGTCCGAATTCCCTCCGTCATGGCAACGGCTATGTCAGCCATTTTTGTGCCTCCTACTTCACTCGCTTCCTCCAATACACGAAAGATTAATCTAAGTTCATGGAACGAGAAACTCTTTATACCCCAAAATTTTCCATTCCGGACTCCCAAGTACCAGTCTAGGAAATCACCGTCATGCTCCGGTACCAATGGAACGGTGGTCCAAGGTGATCGGAATACAATCGAACTACCTATAAGTATCGACGCTCTTGACAGTTTCATTCGCCTCAATTTGGGCAACTGGACCGGCTCTTTCCATGTCAGTGTCAACTCCTTTCCTCTTTCTCTCTTTCAGTGGATGCATAGTCTATATATATGTGTGTATCTTCTAAAATTTGAATACATGCAGTTGTATGACTTGAATTTTTGGTTAATATTCATATGCAATCATGAACAGTTTGAGCTGGAAAGGTGCATTGGATTTGATTTCTTCATCTGCTTGATTTATTTTGCAGCAATTTGATGGTCATGGCAATTTGATGCATAAAATTACAACGAAGCTTGCTGTGGGCTGTTATGGTGAAGGTGAACTGATGAGTTTATTACAAACGTGAGTTCCTAAATTTGATTCTTCCCTGTTGGTAGTTACGAGCTACTAGTAACAAACAATGTGTCTTAACCTTGCTAGTTTCTGATGAAAATTAGAGTGTGATTGCTAGTAAGAACTGCATTGGGACTTGGATTAACAGTCCTTAATAATTTTGTAGCTTCTTCCGTGACTAATATGTGTAAAGTATGTATGTTAGTTTATAAATCCTAACTTTGAGAATAATCCAGTCTAGTTCTTTTTGTAATTATGAATTACTAGTACTTATGTAGTTAGCATTTAAATAAAACTAAAGGTAGTTGTTAGTCATCTGAAGTTAAAAAACTCTTTGAGATTAAGGTAAAGTTAAACCATTAGAATTGAGGAGAATACCACGGAAATTTCAATGTTTACACTTCATGTTATATGGTTATAGTTTAATCGTAAACTTTAGGGAGTATATAGAAATCCAGGTGAATTTTGAGAAATTTCCCATTTGTGGCATGCATATCTTTAAGTGCAAGTAGATTTTGTCAGCCCAAAGCTCAAATTCTTCCACTGGTTTAAATACAGTAAATTTGGAGAAACAATTAAGGAGGCCAAATTCACACATGCCTTTCCGATTCATAAGCCCCTTTAGTTTCCGGATGTTTGCTTTTTTATCCGCATAACAGTGGACACTAATGTATAGGGTATCTTCATTAACTTTGGGTACTGTAATATGTGTTCACTTTGTGGTCTGGGAAACAAGTGGACTAATCATCGGCTTCAAAATTTTAGGTTATACATCAAACAACCTCCATCTACCACTTCATTTTCTGGCGATGATTGTGAGTCAGAGTGGTTTGAGTACAAAATCAAAGAGACCAACATGTTTACCGTGGACAAATATCAACAGGTGAGCTTCACTAAGACAGAGAACTAACTTATATCCACTCACTGGTCATACTTAATTAAGACTGTTATCTGCAGTTTCTTTTTCTTTTCAGATTTTATTGCATTTGAGGTACCACTAAAAGTAGTTTGCAGATTGGCTTCTTCCCCAAGGAGAAGGCATACGCACTAAGATATCAGACTGCTGGCATGTTGGAGACTGTGTTAAGACAGGGAGTGCTAGGTGAAGATGATATCGGAGAAGAATCACCAAGGTAAATGTTTCTTACGTGGAGATGACTCAATCGATAAGTTAAAATATCAGTTCTGATGAGATCAAAGGTTGAAATTATGCATATATTTTGCTGCTAGCTTTATTTTGGAAATGCTACCCAGTATGACCTTAATGTTGCTGTTTCTCACTTTTCGCCTTGGCTCTGCTGTGTTCTGGTCTGTGTGCTTATCGCTTATGTTTTCAAACATATTCAGTTTTCACCTTGTACTAAAACAAACCAAAAAGGCTAATGCCTAAGAATTTGAGTAAACAAACTCCAAAAGGCAAATAAGACGATCAATATGTAAATAATCCTCTCATCATAGCAGTAATTAGTTCCCAACTTAAAAGATATCAACTCTGTAAAAGAATCTCATACAATTAAGCATTCATTAGTAGATCTTTCCTACTAGCAAATAAATATTGGTGGATCTTGCACATCTCATAAGCTTCATCAGATCAATTAGCTGGCATATTATTGCTTCTGACTTTCATATTAGAAATTATAGTCCGTCTTCTAATATCCAATTGCAAAGGTTATGTACATTGCACTGGATCTTTTCTCATGAAGGACTGATTCATATTTTTTGATTAGCTTTATCTTTTGGTTCCTGGCTTTGAATGTCTTAATATCATTCTATAATTCCTTCTTTTCTTTCACAGAAACCTGAAGCTTCCCTCTAAACGGCCTTCTATTGTATGTGAAAATTGTCTTTATTCACTGGAGAAAGATAGGCGAGTGAGAACGTTTCATATAATGGACCCGAAAGGAATACTGGAAATGATTCTAGTTTTCCTTGAAGAAAGAGGTAATGGAGAGGCCATTCCTCCCTCCTTTGACAATTTGAAGGTAATTTTGACTTGAAAGGGGAAGGGTTGCCCTTCTATTCTTCGTTTGGACTACCTAAACATAGTTTGATTCAACATGTTAGTTACCAGAACCAAATGATTGTTCTTATGCATTCCATGGTCATCTTGTAGGAGGATACTGAAAGAATTCTGCCTCATCTTGGAACTTGGAAAGGTCATTCGCGAACAATACGTACTGGTGTTTATGGAGCAACAATTAGTGAAGCAAATACAACTGCTGTTCTTGAATTTGACAAGGACGGCCAGCTAGTTCAGGTTTGTTAGCTCCTTGCAATCAGTTCCTTGTATCCGTTAGTTAAGTGATGGTGAACTACTAGTATCCACGAAAGGGGTCACCTGCCCAGTTACACTTGGATAGTAAATGGAATCTCTCTTTCATGCAACTTCTTTGAGAAGTGAATTTGCAATAGTTCAATGATATGATGAATTTGCCGTCTGGATGGATCCTCTGCTCTATATGAAATACAAATGCATTGGTAGAATGGAGTTGTCACCATAAGCTTAGCTCAAATATGGAGATTCAATTTATTGTTTTTCCTGAAGGAGGATAATTAGCACTAAATTAGAACGGTTCTCAACTCTCTCTTTTTTGTTTTTCGACCCTTTAGCAAAAACTGTTTCTCTTGTTGGTGTCTCAAGTTAATTATCAAAAAAAGATGGGAGGGTGGGGAAAGTTGTGATTTCTCATTTTGCTTTACTTATTTATTTCAGGCGCTTTTTGTCTTAGCTTTTGGTTGCTAATATATTTTCTTTAATTTCCTTCTTAAATCAAGGATATCACGTCTACTTCTGGTGCTACTAATATTACAACGAATGTACATTGGACTGGTACCATGTCCGAAAACCTAGTGACTTTCGAAGGTGGTTTCCAACTTACTCTGTTGCCTGGGGGAATTTACATGGGGTACCCATCTGATGTGGCCAATAATGTGCAAGAATCCACAGCATTTCATGTTGAGTTTTGTTGGCTTGAATCGCCTGGCAAGAGACAAAGACTTATTCGCACTTACGATGTAGAGGGCTTTGCTGTTTCATCTACATATTTCATCGAGTCCAAAGTCTGAGTTATTTCCCCTGATGCAAAAAGATCTGCTTCAGGCACCATATTCTGCTCCTGCATGAACCATTTTTTCTGGGTACAATCACCATTGTAGTATCAATTGTATCTATCTATCTATTTTTATTTTACAATAATTGTGTCACGTTATTATCTGATTGGTGCTAATTTTTTATTTTTTTTTAAAACAAACTTTTGTGATTGGTGCTAATTGATGTCCAACAAAATGTATATAGAATTCCCCTGACCAAGCCACAGTGAATTTCATTGTGTATGGGTCTAACTTGGAGATCTCCTGTGTCAAGAAAATTCATACTTGCAAAATTATTTTACTCCCTTGAGAGTGCACACGAGTCATGACCCTGTTTAATGAGCTTAAAAGATTGTACCCAATATTTATGATTGGGTTATCTTTCAGCTTTACTGGATTTGACTTGTCAAGTTGGCAAGTGGGAACTTGCCTCTTGTCAGAAAAGACAGGCTTTATTGAGTTATTGTGATAGCTAGAGGACAAAAAATGACTTTATTTGTGAGGAAAATGCCACTAGCTTGCACCTTATGAGATGCTGATGCAGTTGCCCTGGACCATATGTTACGTTATGTGTTTATTCGAAGCTAAGAATGACGTATACCCGACATACAACATATTTTCCCTTTTTCTTCTTCTAAAATTTTCAGAAATAATATATTAGGTATATTAATTCATATTTATGACACATTTTTTCATTTCTATCAGCCGACTCTCTTCTTCATTAATTTCCATTTTTTACTCCCCAATTAGATATCATTTGCTTTGTTGTATATTTTTATCTTGCTGAGTTAAACTATTGTATGCATTTTGAGAAATCAAATTTTTACCAAATAAGGTGAAGTTCAACTAACTAATTGAACTACCAGATATTTCATACAAAAATTATTTGAACTAGCAATATATTCCATATAATAAGTACTCCCTCCATTTTAAAATAACGGATATTTTTTTATCCTTTCATTTTATTTCAAAACGAAAAATATTTTGTAAATCAAGAAGATATTAATTTTGTAAATAAAATACTTCTTATTTTCTGCAAGTAGGTAACTTTTTAACGGATGGATGGTGTCCAATTTTTTAATCCCTTGTTAAGAATTCTCATATTTTTATTTTTTTAATGATTTGAACTCGCAATCTTAAAATTAGAAATGAGGAGGTTCGTCAGAAAACCACTTTTATGAAAACAGAGGGAAGTATTAAGAAAGTGGAGGTATCGACTTCTCCCAAGTGGCAGTTGGTAGGTAAACAATTCATTGTATATCCAATGTGTAGTACTCTTCATTTAGACCCCTTTTAGTCCACTAGCCTGACATCTTATCCTTTTGTTTGGCAACTTGAAAATACACTACTCCTCTACTCCAGATATTAACAATCAATTGCCTCAACTTTCAGTTTTCTAATTTATTATTTTAGTTTGGGGAAGTTAAAACATCTTACCATTACTCACTAATTTGACATCTTATACTTTTTTGGGCAGTACTAGTTGAAATCATATTAGTCCTACTACCTAATTTGGATTTGACAAAAAACTTTTATAAGCCAATAAAAAATCTTGAATTTCAGTTAATGTGAAATAGTAAATCTTGAGCTATTTATAGTTGTGCCAACTCCCACCAAATGGAGTAACAATTAGCCAGTCTGCCAAACACTACTTCTACTAACAATTTGGAAAAAAGTTCTCAAAAAAATGCTTAAAAACAGTT
>JAJOOO010006680.1:0-24556 GCA_029582685.1 Solanum piurae | reverse complement strand
CATGCAATAAACTGAATATTAGCATACTAATCTGATTTGGATCATTCTAACAGCTAAGAACCCAATAATTCTAACATTCAAGAAACCCTAGGTCTAGTAATAAGAAGGGAATCAAGAAACTGACTAAAAACTAGGGACCTAATGGGTGAAAGGAACCAACTAGTGAAATCCCACATACCTGGTGACTCATTTCACGGAGAAATCCCCTGATTTCTGGGCTGGAACTGAAGAAAACTTGTGTTCTTGAACTAGGGTTCTTGACTTCTTTCTCCTCTTAGCGTTCTAATTTTTCTAAGTTTGATTAATGATTTGACTTAGGTAAGTTCTAGTTATGTTTCTAGGGTTAAACTGACTAAAACCTCATAATTTAGGGTCTAAACGACATAGCTTAGGAGTCCAATGAAATAGGAAAAGACCAAAAGATCCCTGACTTAACTGTTGTTGGAGTGATCGACGGACGGGACCTACGGGCCGTAGGTCAATCTATGGTCCGTAGATTGGAGTCGTAGGTCAATTCTGCCCGACTGGGCTTCACTAAAATGAGCATGAATATTTACTCGGATGTCAGATTTTTAGCAAACTCAGTGGCGTTGGAAAGACTATTCAATTATCTAAAATATCATAGGTCATGGATCCATAATTCCTTTTGTTCTAAGAGTTATGACCATTTGAAGTTGACCCAATCAACAAGTTTCATCTAACTGGCTGCTGACCCTAATCTACGGTCAGACCTACGGACCGTGGATCAAATGACGGTCCGTGCTGGTCGACCATAGTTCGTGTCAGAGGCTGGGTAAAAGAGTCTTGATGCACGAACACAGATAACGGACCGTGGTCTGACCTACGGACCATAGGTCTGTCCATGGGTCGAAACTTAGCCAATTTTCTGAGCTGGGTTTGGAGAGGGGTTGCAGTGGTGAATCACGGACCACCAGCACGGACCGTGGTCTGACCTACAGTCCATGGATGGCAACTGTGGGTTGCACCTGTAACTTCTCAAAATCTGCATTTTTGATCTGTTACGAATACGGGGTGTTACATTACTGACCAAGTGTAAGTGTTGAATAGAAGAGCAGGAGTATACATGAGGTGATAGATCTAAGCTAAGCTTATGAATTTGAGGGAGATCCCATAATATTCAAAGTGTTATAGAACTAATTAGGCAATGATGTATAGTGAATGAGTGAATAGTACTCGAGTTGTGAAGGGAAATGTAATAGTAAATTGTGAGTTTGGAGACTAAGAGGTAAGGACTGACTATTTGTCATAAGGTCCTAGTTGACGAGTGTTTCTTAATTTGTATCTAGTAGTTGTAAGCTAGTAAGAAAGCAATCATATTGATATTTGGGTTTAGTCATAAATATTAAGGTTGAATTTGAGATGAGTGTCATGATAAAAAGAATGACAACATGAAGGTGATGATGTTAGTCTTGAGATTTGATCTAGAAGACTTGACATAGAGTAGGTGAGTAATTGAGGTGATAAGCTACAATAAATATGAGTGGTAAAAGAGAGACCCTAACCTTTAGATAAAGGCAGTGAAGTGTGGCTAAGTCACAAGAGTAACAAGAGCATTAAGAGGTGTGCCGAGATGTTATGTTACCAGATGAGGTTCCAATTAAGTTATAATTTTCCATGTGTGCCTAGATAACATAATTGAGTTGTCAATGTGGAATATTTTCATAGCTTTCAAGTGCTAGCTTCAGACCTAAGGGAGAGGTCATAAGATGAGAAATCAAGTCAAGTGTTGAGAATTTCTTAAGGAGCTGGTTAGTAGGAGTCCATGGAGTTGTTAGAGTACTAAGCTTGAATGTGGTGTTGTTAAACATTAGGTGGTTCTTGATATGATCCCCATGTGGTGTGAAAGAGTAATAGTCTTGGAGGGAGATTCCCTATAGAGAGGTATAGAACCTGAACCTAAGGATTTGGGTTAAGCTTGAATATAGTAAGAGTATACCATTAGACTCAGACCTTAGTAAGAGTAACCCCATTCAATACCCAGTCCAGTCGTCATTCGAGGACGAATGATCCCAAGGGGGAGATATTGTAACACCCCAGAAATTTTTTGAACTAAGACTCGCACCATCCTTCGTAGTTAGTGAGTTTTTACAAAGGAATTTTTTTTTTTTTAAGTGTTAAGGTCACTAGATGTAGCACCTTAAGTTCCGAAAAGAACCAAAGAGAAAAGCATTTAAGTCAGTCCTAAATTTTTCTTAAGTTTTGGGTCAACTTCAAACAACAATAACTTCTATTACAAGATGTGTTAGGTGAGATACTAGATGGAAAACTAAAGAGGTTCGAGTCCTCTTTCCAACGCCACCGAGTTTGCTAAAATTCGAGCTCTGAGTAAAAAGTTATGAATGATTTACAAACGACACCCAAACCTGGCAGCAGCTCCGCGATGGTTTCGCGTTACGAAGCCAATACGGACCTCACTGCCGGGTGAAAAATTATTCCGACTCTCAGCTCGTTTTATTTATTTATTTAAGGGTATTTTGATCCTAAAAAACCTTAGGAGGTCATCTAAATTACCCTAAACGTGTAGAAAAATCAGTTTTCATAAATCAAACCCCTCATCCACTCCAAAAATTCTAACGCTCAAGGGATTCAAGAAACGCTAAGGCTAGGGTCCATATTTCAAGATTTTCTTTGAAATTTCTTCAAGAAGATGGTTCTTTCAGATATGTAAGCTTCCATAGTGTTGGGTTTGTTCACCCAAATGCCAATGGTGTTAATTTCAGCGTTAAGTCCATCCTAGAAAGTTCAAAGTATGATGTTCATGAATTATGTTCTTGAAATTGGCTTTAGTTCTTGAGTTTAGATCTGATTGTTGAGTTCTTGATGAAATCATATCGATTCTAGAGTTATATATGAGTAGTTTCTTGTGTTAATATGATGGGTGTCTAAATCTAAAGAGGGGTTGATAAAAAGAATCTAATTTAGGCTAATTGGGGTTAGAAAATGAAGAAAGAAAAGGTCGAGAAAATCTGGAAATCCAGTCCGTGTCGCAGACCTATCTCACCATTTGACAAAATTTTTCTTCGCGTCGCGGAGAGGTCACAGACCCCTCTACCTCTAAAGTTATTTCACGACCAAATATTAAAATGCATCTCCGCATCGCGAACTTGCTTCCTGACAGTGATTTGTTGGTCGTTTCTCATGTTTAACTATCTAAAAACATTCCTAAACATCACGAGATCATTCCTATCACAAATCATAACCTTGAATTCATAATTCACATTCAAAAGAGAGTTAAGAGTAGAGTTCAAGAAAGTCTTGAGTTAAATTGTAAATCCTTTGAGATCCATCATCGATTTGAGTTAAGTTTTGAGTAAGTAAGTACGAGAATGAGAAGAGTCGTATACATGGGTTCCTTATTGATATTTTGACACTTGAGTCGAGTTTTTCATGGCCATAACTTCTGTATGAACTCCAAGAGTTGAGTACCTTTGAGAGGAGTAGTATATTCAAGTTTTAAGTCTTGAGTATCGATTTCCTAATCCCCTTTAAAATTATATTTCTAATCATGGACTATTACATGTTACCCATGAAGTCCGTGAGTTGAATTGTTCATGCTCATAATTCCGCATGAACCCTATAAGTCAAACAGTTTTGAGATGAGAAGTATCTTTGAGTCCTTGAGTTGGGTAGTTCATGTTCATAATTTCGTATGAACCCTCTGAGTTGAGCATTCTTGAAAGGAGTAGTATCATTGAAGTTGTTGAGTTCCAAGTATTGAGTTCTACATATGGTTATTGAAAATCTTGCATTGAGTCGTTCACGTCCATAATTCGACATGAACCATATTTTAAGAAGTCTTTTACAAACGTTTTAACTTTGTTTTAAGACTTAAGCTTTGAGTGAGTAAAGAGTAAGAGTAAAGTTCATTTTCTTTAAAATGATTTATGGGAACTAAGTATTCCCAAGAGTAAATGTTTTCACATTTAAGATGAGAGGAAATTTAGATTTCCAAAAGAGTTTTAAACAGTTTGAGTACTATCTCTTTTAATAAAAAGATTTTTGAGTAATTATCTCAAATCAAATAAAGAGATGTCTTTTTAAACATATGAGCTAAGTATTTTGGGAGTAGTATTGAGCACCGATATGTGGACGAGTTTGAGTTTAGATAACTCATCTCTCCATAAACCATGTAGCCATCATGGGTAGAAAGAAGCATACTTTTTTGATAATTCCTTAGTGCGTTTTAGCATAGACTAGTGGATCCACTTAGTTAAGGTGTTCTATATGACGATAAAGTATAGGACAGTTCTGGCAGCCTGGGCAAGACGTTGTATGATCACCTAGGCTCATAGTGGTGGTTGTCGTTTATAGAAACTCCCACATAGTTATATTATATTTTATTATATATAAATTGAGTTGTTATTGTGTTCTTCAATACACTGAGTTGATTTCTATTGTTTTAAAAGCTTTCCATATATTGCATGTGTATTGTTGCTATATATTGAGTTGGGTATCCAGAGTTGAGTACCCAGAGTCGAGTATCATATCTCTGAGTTGAGTATCTTATCCTTGAGTACTTCTGAGTTGAGTAAGTTGATTAGTTTTGAGTATCCATGAGTATTCCTTGAGTTGAGTAAGTTTGAAAAGAGGTAAGTATGTTTCCTTTTTTTTATTAAGTTCAAGCTTATATTTATGCTTTAGAATTCCCCTTACATGCTTGTACATTCCATGTACTGAGCCATTTGACCTGCATCGTATCATGATGCAGATATTCAGGGTCATCAACAGGAGCTTGGTTGATACCACATGCAGTTCGAGTTAGCTATGGTGAGCCTTCTTCCTTCCGGAGGATTTCATTTACCTTTCAATTCTACTTTTTAGGAAGTCGTGGGTCTTGTCCCAACTTCCATCTTTGTCATTTAGAGGCTTCATAGATAGACAATAGAGTTTCAGAAGTTTGTTGATTTATTTTGTTTAATGTTTTAAAGACTTAAGTTGCCTATTTTATGGCGAGTTGAATAATTTATTTTTATTCAGAGTTTTTCATTTGAGTTAAAGCTTTGTATTTGAGTTTCATGAATTTTTATTTTGTTTTAAGCTTTGTATGCTTAAGTTAGTCTTCCGCTTGTAGTCAGTCAGGATGAGGGTTCACTTAGAGACCAACAATGGTTCTCGAGTGCCGGCCACGTCCAGGGTGTAGGCTCGGGTCGTGACAGTAATTTTTAATTAATTGAAAAGATGGCCCTATATTAGTAAGGTCTTATTTGTTTGAATCTGAACGCACATCATGGTAAATAATCAAGACAATTTGTTTTCTCAACATTTGGATGTATTAAATTTGTCTTTGTTTAAAAATAACAAATATAAAAATCAGACAAATTGCTAAATTGATCATATGTTATATCAATAATATATTCTAATTATTTTTATGGCAATTGGTGATGGTGATGACTAACAATGGGAATTGTGTCTGTGATAACGCTCAACTACACTTCATCCGATTCTAGGTGTAGGCAGTTGGTAAAATTATAAACCCAACTAAGAGTTGGGGTCGATCCCACAGGGATTGATACGGTAAAGAATTTGATTACGAAGTAAAATGGTGTTCTAATCATTTGTAGTTTAGACTTTTTCACGACGAATAAAGTATTTGGGTGAACATTTAACAACTAGAAATAACCAGAAGTAAATAACTAGAGAGGGTTTCTTCGGAGTGTGATAAATTGAATGCCAATTTCGCTAAATGGGTGATTATTATTTACTAAAAGTCATTGAACTTCAGTGGGTAGGCTAGGCCTTAGGTGCAATAGCTATTTCTCAATCAACTATCACGAATCGAGCGAGTTCTTTCGAACCTCGACAAGCACAACAAATAAAAATAGCCCAATGCCTCAATCAATCTACTTTTTCAAGCTAGATTAGTAGGATTGCATTCAAAACTACTTTCTCAAGCTAAATCCTCAACAACACAATCACTACAATCATCGATTAAAAGTTTTAAATCTAAAATTTCTTTCTCAACCAAGCTTAGAATGGTAAACTAGAATTGTGTATGCAACTGCAATTCATCATTTAAAACTCAAAGTATTAATTGAACCCACTTCAAATCAACTATAAAATCAGTAAATACTTATAACATTCATAAGCTAATTCAAACATTCAACTATATAATCACACCCCTAAGAATGGGGTTTTAGCCAAACATAATAAAGAATAAGAAATCGTTACCAACTATATGTTTTTCAGCATATTGGGAAACAATCCACGGGTCTCCAAATGCTCAAACTGAAGCTAAAATTTAAACAAACACTAAATCTCTTCTAAAAAAGTATAAAAACAATTTTTAGAATGTTTAGGATCAAAAACTCAGAATTGGACAATGTGGGAACTGTTTTCTTCTTTTCAAAATTGCATTTATACGTTCCCAAAATTTCAGATTTGGAGTCACTCGGCGAATGACAATTGTGAATGATGATGATGGTTAGCCTTCATACCATTCCCTTTTAAGAGGATTAGAATATTTGAAGTTGTAGGTTGGTAAACGTTATATTTTGTGCTTGTTGAATTCTTTAAACAATTGATTGTTAGGACTGCAATCCTATGGTTACTAGAAAGTGACAAAAAGTGTTGTAGCACAATCATAAAACAAGTCAGATGTTCCTAGAAAAGGTCATCCATGGATCTCTTTTCAATACTCCCTCCGTCCCATTTTATGTGAGGTAGTTTGACTCGACACGGAGTTTAAGAAAGAATGAAATACTTTTAAAGCTAGTGGTCCAAAATGAATGATAGAAATTTGTGTGGTTGTAAATCATTTCATTATGGGTAAAATAGACATTTTATAGTCAAATTGTTACTTAATATAGAAATGTGTCATTCTTTTTGGGACTGACTAAAAAGGAAAGTAAGTCACACTATTTACTCAATCAATTAACTATACCTCAATTCCATATCAGTGGAGTCAGTAATATGATTTTTTGTTTTTCTCTAATTTTCCCTCTTTTTCCAAGTACATAGATAGATCAATTGATTTCATCAATATAAAACGAATGTGACAATCACTTATTCAAGTATAATTATCAAAGTTTCTTGTGCCCTAGTATTTGTGTTCACTGATCCATTTAGACAAGAAAAATCAGAAAAGTGGAAAAACACCTTGAGTGACTTCATAGAATTTTCTGATTCTGTTTACTAAGGAATTTGGTTCTCAGCGTTTCTTTTTAATGTTCCAATTTTCCAAACTTGTCATAAGCTAGTTTAGAAGGGATGTAAAGTTTTCCATGTCATGCACCCTCAAAATAATGTTAATAAACTACAATTTTGAAGTCCACATAGATCCAAATTAGGAAAAAAGAAGTGCAAGCAAGTAGGAAACTAAAAAAATAGTAGAAAAAATCAATACCTAAATCTTGATTTTCCATTAAAAGCAAAATGAGAAGAAAAATCAGTTCGACCATTTAAATAAGTTTATGTCTCCTTTTGATTTCTATATTTGCTTACACCCGAAGAGAGGGCTTCTCATATTTATAGGAGATATATAGGGGACAGTACTACGTGGTGGAGAATAATGTGACAAAAGTGACAAAACTAGATTACATTTTCCAGATCTCCTCTTCTAGATGATTCAGTGGAAAATAATTGAAAAGTAAGTCATTTACGTAGAGTAAAAATTGCATTGTCAAACCACGAGAAAAAGCATGCATAAATGTTCTCTTTATTTAGAATTTTTTTTTATTCTGAATGATTTTTCATTATAAAGGACTTCCCTTCTGATTATTTTCCACTGAATCATCCAAATTAGGAGGTTATAAAATGTGATCTAGATTTGTCGCTTATGTCACATTTTCTCCGCCACCTGACTTATTTAACCTATATACATCAAAGCTATATAAGAAGCCCTATCTTTGGGTGTAAGCATAGAAAGAAATACGACAAAGACCTAAACTTCTTTGAGAAGTCTGGTTATTTTTTCTTCTCATTTTGCTTTAATGGCAGATAAGGATTTAGGTATTGATTCTTTCCAGAATTCTTTTAGTTTCCTTGTTGCTTCACTTTTCTGTTTCCTTGAATTTGGTCTATGTGGGATTTAATATTGTCGAGCATTGACATTGTTTTTGGTGGAGTGCCGCAAGGCTCTTGAGTTAAATGATGCTAAGGATTGAGGAAGTGGTCTTATTGGCATTTGGAATGGAGTCTGTCCCGAAGGTTTATATCCCGGAGTACTCCTATGGCCGATCTGTCACCCAACCTACTTAAACAACCTAAAGGCTGCACTGCGTTTTCAAAAGCTTTCTGTCGAACCGGCTCCTATTTCAATCCGTGCTGGACCGATCGAGCAGTGTGCATCATCCGGGGTGATAAAAAAGAACCATACCCTGTTGACAGTGTGCCCAAGGACCCTTTTAGCAAACCAGGAATATAGTTAACAAAGAGGTATCTAAGTTGCGGTTGAAAAGAGTTCTTCCGATCCGATCATTGCGGGATGCATGATATGGAAAACTTTACTCCTCTTCTAAACTAGCTTTTGGTAAATTTGAAAAATTGCATCATGAAAAAAATGTGGGAATAAAATTCCTTAAAAAATAGAAATAGAAATTACTACGAAATAAGTCAAGATGTTTTTCATGTTTTATTGATTTTTCTGTTCCAATAAATGGATTTGTCAACAAATATTCTAAGAGTCAAGAAGCTTTAACAATTATACTTAAATAAGTAAAAATTGCACCTTCTTTTTATTTTGATGAATTCAGTTGATATCTCTATCTGCTTATGAAAAAAATATGAATATCTTTAGCTAGGGAGTATTGGTTTCTTCCTTTTTTTATTCCTTCAGTTCCTTTTTTGGTGGAGTATTGTGGATAAAATGTGATTTAGACCTGATGAAATGCTTCAACTGATCCATTTGGCTGGGAACAAAAATTTGAAATTTCAATCTAGTGGTCGTTCTAGTCATAGTTTATCAGTTGACTTCCATGCCAACACGAGAAAAGATGGATTCAAGATTTAAGATCTATGGGTTCAAGTCTGAAGCTCTTAGCATTGAACCAGTGTATTTCTAAAGTTATAGGTCCATACCTATTATTTATTGCATTTTTCAATAGTTTCCCCTGAAATCAAATGCAAACAGTTCTGAATTTTTAGTTCAATTCCTACTTGCGTTTGGTGGGCTATTAACAACTAAGCTTATCTTCTGTCCTAGTACATTAAACTAGTTTCATACAACATATATAGCAGAGAGTTTCCATTTTAAAAATTGTTAAGTGTTTTAGTTTTGTCTATATGTCTCCTCTTTACGGCCACGATGAGGGCTCTGTCATTTAATGAACAAGTGAATGTCTAGTTTGATGAGTCATGCATATTCCTCTTATGCAGATTACCGTAAAGCAAAAAGTGAGCAGATTCTTCAGACACAGCTCTATGTACTTCCATTTAGAAGTTATCTTTTCATATTCAAGGGGTTATATGATATTTCTCAATAGTGATTGATTTTAGTAGCTAGTAGCCTATTACACTGAAAATTTAACCATTTTTTATAGATTACGCTTGGAAGTTTTGTAGGTTAAATATTTATGATTATGCCCTCTTCATGCCTGCAAATGTGCATACATATAGAGAAAACAAAAACATATATCAATCCTAAGGATGGAAAACTATCATCTTAGAAACTAGTTAATTTTACTAAGGTCACAAATCACAAGATAAGCTTAGTAAGCCATACAATTATTTACAACACAAAACATCAATTTTCAATACCAGTGATTAAGTAGTTGTGGAATATCATATTCAACAAAGTGCATGAATACCAAGGTTTAATCCATATTACTCATTAAGGGGGAGTGTTTAATTACTTCATCGAAAATACAAGATAAACCAATTAAGAACATTATGTGCAACACAACAATAAATACACCTCAGTTCCAAAAAATGTTAAAGTCGACTATATGAACTCTCATTGACTATGTTTTTCCTTCTAAATTCATTTGAGATAAGAGAACTAATATTTTCATCCCTTTTTTAGTTTATCCCAAGAATACACGTATCCATATTTAAAAACAATTTTAATTTCTCTTCTTTTTTATGACAAAGGAAACCCACAGCCGCTACTCTTTGGGTGCGCATAGGGTAAAACCTCCGCTAATATGCAATAGCTCGCAAACCACATAGGAGAGGTATCTCGCACTAGGTAAGCCCGGTGCGACGAGCTCGACCCAGAAGGAAAGCCCCTTGCCTTCGAACATGAGACCTCCAACATGGAAGTCTCAGCCCAAACCACTAGGCCACCTTTACCCTGAATGATGCAAATGTTTGTGTAACTGAAGAGTACTATGTAATCCATGTTTTTTTCTGCTAATTTCAGTGTGTTTTGAACAATTTGAATGAAATACACACATACTTCTAGCATATGTCAAGACAAATTAAGGATCTGCAGGCAATATAGGATTAACCCTAATCAATGATAATTCAAAAATGAATTTCATCCTTATTGAAAAATCCCAATTTCACGTAAAGATTTCATATAGTTTGAGGAATGTTTCATTTTTATTTGTCAACTAAACTTTTTATTTTGAAGGAAATTTCTCAAAGGGGACAACGAATTATCACAAAATTGAAACTTTTTATCAGGGGAAGTAAGTGGGGAGGGGAATCCTGTATTCTTTATGCAACTTTAGCAGATACATAGAAGTCATGCATACTAATTTTCAGAATTCATCTAAGAGCGGTTTCATGGTGATTAAAAAGAGAACTTGTAACTCAATTTCGCCGGAGAGATAAACTGAAATGCATTCACCATAGATAGACCGGAAATGTATCTGCCATAGAGATGATCGGAAAGACATTCGACATAGATAGATCGGAAAGGAATTCACCATAGAGATGATTGAAGAGGAATTCGCCGGTGGAGGAGATTATTCTACACTTTTAGAAGGAAGGCTCCATGATCAGAAATTATAAGGGGATTCTATACCCTATTTTGGGTCCATTTTTAGGTTATATTTGTATCTTTTGGAAAAAAATGAAATATCATTAAAAGGAAATATATAGTAATTTTTAATCAACTAAAGAGAAGTCCCTATATTAGTAAGGCCTCATTTGTTTTCATTAAGACGTCGCCATATATAGATCGGAAAGGAATTCGCCGTAAAGATGATCGAAAAGGAATTCACCGGTGGAGGAGATGATTCTACACATTAAGAAGGAAGGCTACATGGTCAGAAATTACAAGGGGATTCTATACCTTATTTTGGGTCCATTTTTAGCTTTTATTTATTTATTTTGGGGAAAAAATAAAATATCATTAAAAGGAAATATTTAGTGATTTTTAATTAACTAAAAAGAAGGCTCTATATTAGTAAGACTTCATTTGTTTTCATTAAGACGTTTGAATATGAACGCACATCATGTTAAATAATCAAGATAGTTTGTTTTCTCAACATTTGGATGTATAAAATTTGTCTTTGTTTAAAAATAATAAATATATTTTAATTGTTGTTATGGCAGTTGGTGATGGTGATGGCTAATAATGGGAATTGTGTCTGTGATAATGCTCAACTACATTTCATCTGATTCTAAGTGTAGGCGGTCACTAACAAGTATAAACCCAACTAAGAGTTGGGGTCGATCCCAGAGGGAATGATACGGTAAAGAATTTGATTACGAAGTAAAATTGTGTTCTAATCATTTGTAGATGTAGACTTTTTTGCGACAAATAAGGTAAATGACAAGGGTTTGACAATTAATGTCAAATGGGGGAATTTGGCTGAACAATTAAAAACTACAAATAACCTGAAGTAAACAAGAAGAGTAGGTTTATTGGGACTGTGATAAATTGAATGCCAATTTCACTAAATGGGTAGGGTAGGCCTTCGGTGCAATAGTTATTTCTCATTCAACTATCACGAATCAAGCGAGTTCTTTCGAACCTCAACAAGCACAACACATAAAAATAGCCCAATACCTCAATCAATCTACTTTTTTCAAGCTAGATTAGTAGGATTGCATTCAGACCCACTTTCTCAAGTCAAATCCACAACAACACAATCACTGAAATCATCGATTAAAAGTTTTAACTCTAAAACTTCTTTCTCAACCAAGTTTAAATAGATGAATAATCTGTACAATTCTGCTGGGTACACCTCTTTTTATATCAATAACCATTGTCCTAATGTCAATCATCTCTCCTTTGCACATGATACTATTCTTTTCTGCAATGGAAGCATAAAAAGCATGAGAAGGGTCCTCAACACCTTAGCCATTTATGAAAAGGTTATTGGGCCGCTCATTAACAAAAATAAGAGTTGCATCTCAATGTGCCCCAACACCAAGAAAGTCGTTATCAATAGACTGAGCAGAATAACAAGGATGCGATACCAAAAATTCCCCATTAAATACTTAGGGTGCCTTCTAACCATAGGAATGAAAAAATTTGAGTATTATTCAGACATTGTGAACAACATCATTGGTAATATCAGGAGTTGGCATACTAAACTAATTTCAATAGGAGATAGAGCTACCCTCGTTAGACACATGCTCCTGGCACTACCTATCCATCTTTTAATTTTGTGGCTAGATTCTTCTGGTTAGGGCAGGAAAATGCTGGAAAATACCATTGGGCATCAGAGAAAAGTCTATGCTATCCTTATATTGAAGGAGGAGCTAGCTTTAGAAGCATAACCGATTCAAGCAAAGCTTTTAGAGCTAAACAGTGGTGGAATATCAGAACTTTCAACTCCCTTTAGAGCTCTTTTATGTTAGCCAAATACTGTCATAATTCTCACCCTTCAAATTCTTCTTGGAAAAAAGGAGATTCCCAGAATTAGAAAGCGATTTGCGACATCAAAGATGAGATGGAGTCTCATATAGAGTGAAAGATTGGCAAAGGAGAGGTCTCCTTTTGGTATGATAAGTGCTGCTCATGGGGGCCTATCTACAAGCACATGCCAGTGGATTTTACCCCTCCACAACGTAAATCTTAAAGAAGTCCTCAATAGAAGAACTTGGAATTGGGATATCTTCGCGTGTCCCAGCCTACTAATGAGATCAAGCACAAACTCTACTCCACAGGCATTACGTTAGATGAAAACAAGAAGGACAGGACCATTTGGAAACTATCCAACTCAGGGCAATTCTCCTCTGTGTCTACCTGGAATAACTTAAGGCAAAAAGAAAGTCAACAACTTTTATGGCAAACTTTGGAGAGAAGAAATTCCTTTTAAAATGGCTTTTCTAGTGTGGAGAGCCATTAATAATAAACTCTCAGCTGATTATCGAGTGGCACGGATGGGCATTACCGTCGAACCCAAATGTTATTGTTGCACTACTTCTCATGCTAGAATTGAGTTAGAAGATGTGCAACACCTCTTTTGTGAAGGTGACTTCGCAAAAAGTATCTGGAGACACTTTGCTGGTCCTCTGGGCATAGGAATCAATGAAAATAATCTCAAAATGATTCTCCTTAGCTGGTGGAATTACAAATCCATCAATCCTATCTCCGACTTCATCGTTAAAATTCTTCCTCAAGTTATTTGTTGGGAACTTTGGAAATTAAGATGTTGTAATAAGTTTGAAGGAACTAGACCCTCTAGATACAGAACCAACTCTACTATTTTTAACTTCATTTTTCAGGTGACCCAAAAACAATTCAATAAAATAAATATTGGAGGAATCAGGAAGAGCATATGCAAAGCTAGTGAAGCAAATATCCACCAAATGACTAGCATACCGATAACATGGATCAAACCCCCTCCACTACGAGTAAAACTAAACAATGATGGTAGTTGCTCTAACGGTCAAAGTGGAGGTGGGGGAATAATAAGAGACCAAGAGGGAGACTTCATCTTTGCCTACTCCATCCCCCTTGGCAATGGCACGAGCAACACGACGGAAGCAGAGGGATTACTTTATGGTCTTCAATGGTGCGCTAGAAAAGGCATGGAGATGACCATTGGAGAAACAGACTCCTTACTTTTATCCAAAACTATAGAAAGAGAGTGGAAACCTTCTTGGAAAATCAGCAACTAGGTACAGGAGATTCAAGAGATGATTGAAGACCATAAATTTAATATCCTCCACTGTTTTAGAGAGGCTAACAAGCCAGCTGATGCATTAGCCACGCTAAGTCACAGAATTTAGGAAATCAAGGTCTTCACCCTCTTCTCTAAACTCCCCAGCAACATTCGAGGGTAAATCAATATGGACAAATGGAGTCTCCCATCCTTTAGATAGATTAAAATTAAACCTTCTCATTTTGTGTATGATCCACCTTGAATTGTGTCTATAATTTCCCTATTTTGTTAGTCTCTAGATCTCTAGTCTCTTCTCAATGATCATGTACAAAGTTGGGAATGCCAAACTCAAAATTGTAACTTTTTGCAAAAAAAAAACAAAAAAAAACCTATACCTCAATTCCATATCAATGGAGTCAGTAATATGAATTATTTTTTTGCTCTAATTTTCCCTCTTTTTCCAAGTATATAGATAGATCTATTGATTTCATCAATATACAACGAAGGTGAAAATGTAACACCCCAAAAAAATTTGAACTAAGACTCGAACCATCTTTCGTAGTGATTAGTATTTTACCAAGAAATTTAAAATTTTATTAAGTGTTAAGGTCACTAGACGTAGCACCTTGAGTTCCAAAAATAACTAAATTGGAAATAGCAAAATTTGGAATTTTGCAAGTTATGCTTAAGTTATGAGTTTTGGGTCAACTTCAAACAATCATAACTCTCAGTACAGGATGATTTAGGTTTTCCATTAGATATAAATTTAAATTTATTTGACTTATCTTTCTAACGCCACCGAGTTTGCTAAGTTTCGAGTTCGGATGAGTGAGATATGCCTTTTTGAAGTCGGGTTGTCCACTTAAGGAAAGTTAACCGAAAATAGTAAGGGGTATTTTGGTCTTTTTCTTACCCAATCAGATTTAATTCATTTTTAGTAGGGTTTTAGGGGTTTAATCCTATTAGGTTTAGTTTTATAATCCTAATATATGCCTAGGGTTTTAGTTGAGAGTTCAAGAAGAGAAAAGAAGAGAAAGGAGGAGAAAAGAGGAAAGGATCAAAGCGTTCGTCGAGTATCTTGAGTTTTGTTGCAGATTTTCGCCATGGGTTTAATCCCTAAGAGGAATGTAAGCTTCCATAGTGTTGGTTTCATTCATCCACATGGCAATCATGTTATTTTTAGCATATTTTCATTCTCAAAAGTTGAAAGAATTGAGTTCTTGATAAGTGTTCTTGAAGTTCATTCTAAATCTTGTTTTGTTGGGGTTTTGATAAATTCTTGAAATGAAAGTTAGTGATTTGAGTGTTGTTTTGATTAGATTAGTGTGTACTTAGGTTGGGTAATTGAATCTATGAAAAACATGAGAAAAGAAATCGATTAGTAGCGACTTAGGATAAAAAAATGAGAAGAAAAAATATTCGGGTTTTACCTGGGGGAAGTTGGCGCGACGCGCCACTGATACACCAGTAGTGTGCCAGAAATGAGTTCCAGTAACTTAGGGGCTGGCGCCCCGGGCCAGGAACGCGCCCGGGTCATCTTCCACCACCTGTTTTCCGTCGCTTAGCCCGTCTGAGTCCTTCTAAAGTGTACTAACACTTCCTAGTGATTCCAACTACTCTATACAACTTCTAAACATCTAGAAATCACCCATGAACATGAATCATAAGCTTGAATTCATAGTTCAAAATCAAGGTAGAGTTAAGACTTAATCCTTGATAGTTCTTCCGAACATTTGAGATAGTCCCTTTTTAGTATTTTTGAGGAGTCTTCTACGAATTTAAATAACTTGTTCCAAGACTCAAACAAGTGAGTATGAGAATGATTAGAATGTATTCATGAGTCTAATTTATAATCACGAGATCCTTCATATCATGAACCATAACTCTTCAAATCATAATTCACATTCAAGAGAGAGTTAAGAGTAGAGTTAAAGAGAAGAGTTGTATACATGATTTCCATATGTTCTTTAGACCCTTGAGTCGAGTCGTTCATGCTCATAAATTCCGCAGGAACTCCATAAATTGAGTATCATTGAGAGGAGTACTATCTTCAAGTTCTATATCTTGAGTATCGAGTTCCAAATCCTTTTGAGATTACATTCCTAATCATGGGACTATTACATATTACCCATGAAGTCCGTGAGTTGAGTAGTTCATGCCCATAATTTCGCATGAACCCTATAAGTCTAGTAGTCTTGAGATGAGAAGTACCTTTGAGTCCTTGAGTTGAGTAGTTCATGCCCAAAATTCCGCATGAAACCTCTGAGTCGAGCATTCTTTAAATGAGTATTATCATTGAAGTTTTTGAGTTCCGAGTATTGAGTTCTATGTATGGTTATTGAAAAACTTGAATTGAGTTGTTCACGTCCATAATTCGACATGAACCTTATTTTGAGAAGTCGTTTACAATTGATTTAAACTTGTTTTAAAAACTTGAACATTTAGTTGAATAAGAGAAAGACTTGAGTTCAGTTACTTCAAAATATTATATGGTAACTAAGTATTCCCAAAGAGTAAGTGTTTTCAAATTTAAACAAGAGAGGAAACACCGATTTCCAAGAGAACTTTTAAGCTAGTTTTTGAGTAATAATCTCAAACCACAGAAAGAGTTATGTTTTTAAACATATGAGTTGAGTATATTTTTTGGAGTAATATTTAGCACCGATATGGAGACGAGTCAGATAACTCAAGTATCCATAAACCATGTAGTCAACGAGTGTGAAAAGGGTCATACTTTTGAGATGATTGTTTAATGCTTTTTAGCATAGACTAGTGGATCCACTTAGTTGAGGCATTCTATATCCCGGAAAGTTATAGGACAGTTCTGGCAGCGTAAGCGAGACGTTGTATCATCACATAGCTCATAGTGATGGTTGTCGGTTAGAGAAACTGCCACAAAAATATTTTGTTTTCTTATATACACAGAGTTCACTTTGTATTTTCATATACAAGTAGAGTTTATTTGGTGTCCTTGCATACAAACTGAGTTGCTTTCTACTATTTTAAAAGCTTTCCACATATTGCATATGTATTGTTGCTTCATATTGAGTTGAGTATCAAGAGTTGAGTATCTAGAGTTGAGTACCTAGAGTCGAGTATCTTATTATTGAGTTAAGCTTTATTTCACTGAGTTAAATATCTTATCATTGAGTTGAGCCTTATTTTACTGAGTTGAATATCTTATCATTGAGTTGAGCCTTATTTCACTGAGTTGAATATCTTATCATTGAGTTGATCTATATTTCTTTGAGTTGAGTTGAGTTGAGTTGAGTGAGTTGAGGAGAGATAATTATGTTTCCTTTTATCAAGTTCAAGCTTATGTTATGCTTTAGAATTCCCCTTACATGCTCGTACATTCCTCGTACTGAGCCATTAGGCCTACATCGTTTCATGATGCAGTTACAGGTATTTAGGGTCATCAAAAGGAGCTTCGTTTATAGCACATGCACTTCGAGTTAGCTATGGTGAGCCTCTTTGCTTCTGGAGGGTTCCACATGTACTTTCAGTTATATCAGTTGGTAGTATGTCGTGGGTCTTGTCTCGACTTCCATCTTTGTCATTTAGAGGCTTCATAGATAGACAGTAGAGTTACAGAAGTTTGTTCATTTATTTTGTTAAATATTCTAAAGACTTAAGTTGCCTATTTTATGGCGAGTTGAATATATACTTTTTATTCAGAGTGACAGACAATCACTTATTAAAGTATAATTATCAAAGCTTCTTGAGCCCTAGTATTTGTGTTCACTAATCCATTTAGACAAGAAAAATCAGAAAATGGGAAAAACACCTTGAGTGACTTCATAGAATTTTCTGATTTCGTTTACTAAGGAATTTGGTTCTCAGAGTTTCTTTTTCATTTTCCAATTTTCCAAACTTGTCAAAAGATAGTTTAGAAGAGATATAAAGTTTTCCATGTCATGCACCCGCGAAATAATGTTAATACTCTACAATTTTGAAGTCCACATAGATCCAAATTAGGAAAAAAGAAGTGGAAGCAAGTAGGAAACTAAAAGAATAGTAGAAAAATCAATACCTAACTCTTGATTTTCCATTAAAAGCAAAATGAGAAGAAAAAAGAATTGTAACATTTAAAGAAGTTTATGTCTCCTTTTGATTTCTATCTTTGCTTACACCCGAAGAGAGGGATTCTCATATTTATTGGAGATATATAGGGGATAGTACTACGTGGTGGAGAATAATGTGACAAAAGCGACAAAACTAGCTAGATTACATTTTCTAGATCTCCTCTTTTAGATGATTCAGTGGAAAATAATAGAAAAGTAAGTCATTTACGTAGAGTAAAAATTGCATTGTCAAACCACGAGAAAAATCATGTTTAAATGTTCTTTTTATTTAGAAAAGTTTTCTTTATTCTGAATGATTTTTCATTATAAAGGACTTCCCTTCTAATTAGTTTCCACTGAATCATCTAAATTAGGAGGTTAGAAAATGTGATCTAGATTTGTCGCTTCTGTCACATTTTGTCCGCCACCTGACTTATCTAACCTATATAAGAAGCCCTCTCTTTGGGTGTAAGCATAGAAAGAAATAAGACGAAGACCTAAACTTCTTCGAAAAGTTTGGTTGAATTTTCTTCTCATTTTGCTTTTAATGGCAGATCAGGATTTAGGAATTGATTCTTTCTACAATTCTTTTAGTTTCCTTCTTGCTTCACTTTTTTGTTTCCTTGAATTGGGTCTATGTGGGCTTTAAAATTGTCGAGCATTAACATTGTTTTTGGGGGATGCATGATATGGAATTATTTACTGCTCTTCTAAACTAGCTTTTGGTAAATTTGGAAAATTGAATCATGAAAAAAACTGTGGAAACAAAATTCCTTACAAAATAGAAATAAAAATTACTACGAAATAAGTCAAGATGTTTTTCATGTTTTATTGATTTTTCTGTTCGAATAAATGGATAAGTCAACAAATATGCTAAGGCTCAAGAAGCTTAAATAATTATACTTAAATAAGTGAAAATGTCACCTTCTTTTTATTTTGATGAATTCAGTCGACATGTCTATCTACTTGTTAAAGAAAGATATGGATATCTTTAGCTAGGGAGTATTGGTTTCTTCCTTTTTTTTTCCTTCAGTTCCTTGTTTTGTTAGAGTATTGTGGAAATGTGATTTAGACCTGATGAGATGCTTCAACTGATCGATTTGGCTGGGAACCGAAATTTGAAATTTCAATCTAGTGGTCGTTCTAGTCATAGTTTATCAGTTGACTTCCATGCCAACACGAGAAAAGATGGATTCAAGATTTAAGATCTATGGGTTCAAGTCTGAAGCTCTAAGCATTGAACTAGTGTATTTCTAAAGTTATGGGTCCATACCTATTATATATTGCATTTTTCAATAGTTTCCTCTGAAATCAAATGCAAACCGTTCTGAATTTTTAGTTCAATTCCCACTTGCGTTTGGTGGGCTATTAACAACTAAGCTTATCTTGTGTCCTAGTACATTAAACTAGTTTCATGCAACATAGCTGAGAGTTTCCATGTTCAAAATTGTTAAATGTTTTAGTTTTCTCTATACGTCTCCTCTTTATGGCCATAAAGAGGGCTCTGTCATTTAATGAACAAGTGAATGTCTAGTTCGATGAGTCATATTCCTCTGATGCAGATTACCATAAAGCAGAAAGCGATCAGATTCTTCAGACACAGCTCAGTGTACTTCCATTTAGAAGTTATATTTTCATATTCAAGGGGTTATAAGATATTTCTCAGCAGTGATTGATTTTAGTAGCTATTAGCCTATTACACTGAAAATTTAACCATTTTATATTTGATTAAGCTTTGAAATTTTATAGGTTGAATTGTTCAGTTTTAGGTTAACTATTTATGACTATGCCCTCTTCATGACTGCAAATGTGCATACATATAGAGAAAACAAAAACATATATCAATCCTAACGATGGAAAACTCTAAACTTAGAAACTAGTTAATTTCACTAAGGTCGCAAATCACAAGACAAGCTTAGTAAGTCATACAATTTTTTACAACACAAAACATCAATTTTCAATAGCCAATGATTAACTAGTTGTAGAACACCAAGGTTTAATCAATTTTCAACAAAGTGCATGAACACCAAGGTTTAATCCATTTTACTCATTAAGGGGGAGTGTTCAATTACTTCATCAAAAATACAAGCTAAACAAATTAAGAACATTATGTGCAACACAACAATATATACTCCTCGGTTCCAAAAAAGTTAAACTCGACTATATGATCTCTCATTGACTATGTTTTTCCATCTACATTCATTTGAGTTAAGAGAGCTAATATTTTCATCCCTTTTTTAGTTTGTCCCAAGAATACACGTATCCGTATTTAAAAACAATTTTAATTTCTCTTTTTTTTTATGACAAAGGAAACCCGCAGTCGCTACCCTTTGGGTGCGCATAGGGTAAAACGTCCACTCCTATGCAATAGCTAGCAAAAAACATAGGAGAGGTATCCCGCACTAGGTAAGCCCGGTGCGACGAGCTCGACCGAAAAGGCAAACCCCTTGCCTTTGAACATGCGACCTCCAACATGGAAGTCCCAGCCCAAACCACTAGACCACATTTACCCTTAATGATGCAAATATTTGTGTAACTGTAGAGTGCTATGTAATCCAAGTTTTTTTTTCCTGCTAATTTCAGTGTGTTTTGAACAATTCGAATGAAATACACACATACTTCTAGCATATATCAAGACAAATGAAGGATATGCAGGCAATATAGGATTAACCGTAATCAATGATAATTCAAAAATGAATTTCATCTTTATTGAAAAATCCCAATTTCACGTAAATATTTCATCTATTTTGAGGAATGTTTCATTTTTCTTTGTCAACTAAAATTTTTATTTTGAAGGAAATTGCTCAAAGGGGACAACGAATTATCACAAAATTGGAACTTTTTATCAAGGGAAGTAAGTAGAGAGGGGAATCCTATATTTCTTTATGCAACTTTAGCAAATACATAGCAGTTATACATACTGATTTTCAGAATTCATCTAAGAGGGTTTTCATGGTGATTAAAAGAGAAAATTTCGCCGGGGAGATGATCGGAAAGGCATTCATCATAGATAGGCCGGAAATGAATTCGCCATAGAGATGATCGGAAAGACATTTGCGACAAATCGGAAAGGAATTCACCATAGAGATGATCGAAGAGGAATTTGCCGGTGGAGGAGATGATTCTACACTTTAAGAAGGAAGGCTCCATGGTCAGAAATTATAAGGAGATTCTATACCCTATTTTGGGTCCATTTTTAGGTTATATTTATTTCTTTTGGAAAAAAATAAAAATCATTCAAAGGAAATATTTAGTAAATTTTAATCAACTAAAAAGAAGTCCCTATATCAGTAAGGCCTCATTTTTTTTCATTAAAACGTCGCCATATATAGATCGGAAAGTAATTCACCGTAGAGATGATCGAAAAGGAATTCACCGGTGGAGGAGGTGACTCTACACTTTAAGAAGGAAGGCTTCCTGGTCAGAAATTATAAGGGGATTCTATACCCTATTTTTGGTCCATTTTTAGCTTATATTTACTTATTTTGGAAATAAAATAAAATATTTAGTAATTATTAATTAACTAAAAAGAAGGCCCTATATTAGTAAGGTCACATTTGTTTTCATTAAGACGTTTGAATCTGAACACATATCTTGTTAAATAATCAAGACAATTTGTTTTCTCAACATTTGGATGTATAAAATTTGTCTTTGTTTAAAAATAACAAATATAAAAATCAAACAAACTGCTAAATTGATCATATGTTATATCAATAATATATTTTAATTATTTTATGGCAATTGGTTATGGTGATGACTAACAATGGGAATTGTGTCTGTGATAACGCTCAACTACACTTCATCCGATTCATTTATATTTTTTAATATAATATAATATGATATAATTATTATTGAATATTTAATTGCTTAGTTATTTTATAAAAATTTAAATTAAGATAGGGGTAAAATAGTATTTCAACTTTTACTTTTGTGGCTTCCCACTTTTAGTAAAACTAGTTTTTCGACACGTTCGTTGCACATGATTACCAATTCAGAAAATATATGTTATAGAAAATAGTATTGCTTATTTAAGTGAAAATCTGAATAAGAAGTTTTGCACAAAATAATATTGCATAATTTTTTGTCAATGTTCAATGTGGATCATTCTATATATCTCTTATTCACGTGAACCTATGAAGATGGTCAATGAAAATTTTTATTAGCTAAATGCATATATTTATTTCAATTTGCTGAGGTTCAATCATGTAAATATTTGTTGTGCATTTTTCTTGTCATCTAACCAGATGTGTTTGCATGTGTATTTGGCGTTAAACTGTCAGATGTCATAGAACATGCATGTGAAGAGAACAACTACATTTTATATTCTAGAACTAATTTTTGTATATTAATTTTTATTTTATAAGTTATAGCATAATAAATGACGTTCTTGTTGTTGGGTCTCATATTTGACTTCTCAATTAATTGTGTATACAAATCAAAGCTAGTTATCTGACTGTCCATAATTAACTGAGAAATGTTTCCTTTCTTTTTACCGGAAAAACTAAAAACTGAAATTAAAGAATATATTCTATCTGTGAAATCATATATATAATCACATGTTTATTCAACAAAGATGTAGTTCATATACTTGTAAACAATTTTTAATTTATTCAATAAAGCATGATTCGTCCAAGAAAAAATAACAACACTGTGTTATCACAAATATAGGGGCGGTATAATAATATGAAAAACTATTGGTCAAAAGTTAAGATAAGAAATGATGAAAGATAGAAATAATTAATTCAATAACTATGAGAATTCATAATCTTACAACTAAAGAATGTTAAAGAGTGTGAATAACATTTGCAATAATTAGTAATAACTAAGATAATTTATAATGTTATAACTAAAGAATTAATGTGCAATAGCTGTATTTCTAATAAATTGTATACTTACATAAATAAATAGGACTTTTAATTAATATTGCTATATTTTCATAGAGTTATTACATTTAAATTTAGTGTAGGGACAAAATGAAAATGTTTATTCCATATTATTGAAAATAAAATTTATTTTGTAAATGATAATTTTTAAATGATTCATATATTTTTCACATTTGTTGTGATTTTTTTTTATGAAAAAAAAGAACTCGGAACAATTTAAAATAATATATTTTGAAGTTAGAAGATCTTGTTAACTTGATAATACATTTGTGACATAGATAATACTTTAATTTAAATACAAATACCTACCCAAATATATATATATATATATATGAATTTTTATTCGTCTAAAATACTGTAATATTAAGAAATAGTAAATAAGTAAAACAAAAAGGCAATATTTATATAGTAATAACTATTTTGAAGCAAACTTCCTAACATTCTAAATCACATAAGTAACATTGATAAATGAAGCCGTTCTTTTGTCTTGAGCATCAAAAAAGTAAATTGTGACAATTCTCTAACTCTTGGAAAGTTTAATAATTTAAAAAAAAAAAAAGATGTGCAGAAGCATATATTTACATCACATGAGAAATTATTTAAAAAATTGAATTTAGACTACATCATGTTTACTTTACATATTGGAACATTACATACTAATGAATATATTATGCATATTGATGACCTTTCGGTAGTGCCAATCGAGAAGTATATCAGTCAACAACTCTGAGGAAAAAAAACAAGGGAGTTCACTCAAACATCAAAGATCACTATGAAAAGGGGAGGTAAAGACAACCGCATTTTGACAATAATAATGACGGTGTGTTCCTTCACAAACTATTAAAAAAGAAGAGAAAAGGTGAAGGTACAAAATGCAATGTAGAGACACCAGAGAAATATTGAGAGAAGGAAAAGGACAGATACTGTAATCCTCATGATAAAATTTCTCCTCTTTTTGCTTAATTCTTCTACTATTGGTAAAACATTGAAGCATATCATCAAAGGGGAGTTAATACCACAACCATGCACTTAACAAGTTACAAATGGACCACTATTAGCAATTGATTTAATTTTGATATGATAAAATTATTGCAGAAAAGGCAGCACCAGGATGTCATACAACTAATGACACAAGTAATACACCGACAAAAATATACATTTTCTGTTTTCACCAAAAAGAAATCTTTCTTTCCACTCACAAACTCGACAGTAATCAGCATATATTAAGAGCAAAGGAATCACTTACAACCTTATTTGAACTCCTTCAATGACAATTAATCTCACGAAATCTTTTAAAATGCAAGAAGAAGAAGAGTAGAAGACTAAAAAAAATTGTGGTTGAAAAAAAAAGAGAGGAAGCCCCTCTATTTATAGTCAACAAAGGATGATAGAACAAGTATTTTTGTGTGTCTTATCGGAAAAGTCATGACCTTTTGAGAAGTCACAACCCTTTGGAAAAGTCACAACTTACTGAAAAAGTCACAATTCTTTGGAAAAGTCACAACTCATCGAAAAATCACAACCCTTCCAAAAAAGTCACAACTTATCAGAAAAGTCACAACTCATCAAAAAAGTCACAACCTGAGTTAGGGATATAATAGTAATTTAACATTCAAGTTAGGAGTTCATGTTTTTAAGGTAATAT